>JAVQIZ010235035.1:0-11821 GCA_036023535.2 Galaxias brevipinnis | reverse complement strand
GCAAGCACCCTCCAGCACAAAACAGTAGGCACCTCTGCACGTTCTCCTGTCCTGTAGCCCAGCAATCGCCAACGTCTTTCCACTTTCAGGACATTGCTGTCACCAATTCATTCATCCTCCACAAAGAAGTATGCGCAAAAACAACATGTCACATCAGGTCTTTGCTGAGCTGCTCACTGCTGAACTTTGTGGAGTGCTACTGGAAAACACCCCAGCAGAGAGGAAATATGGACACACTCCTGTGGTCATTGTTCCAGCCAATGTACATTCAGATAGGGCACCAATAGACCACAGGAAGTGCAAACTGTGCAATAAATACACTACATGGCAGTGTAAGGAGTGTCAGAACCCTCTGTGTGAGATACTTTACAGAAACTGCCAAGCATCACAGTTAGGGACCTCTAGACCACAGGATTTCCTTTTTCAGGGTGGTTGAATATTTTTACTTGTAAAAACGAGTATGATCAATGGTCACCATATTGTAAATAGTTAAGTAGGAAAGTGATTTATATGGTCCCATACACTTATATATGATGACAAACACCAGTGGCTACATTCTGACTGAATTTAAAGTTTACTTAAGGGCTTTTTTGCAGTGTTTTGCTAATAAAATTGAAGAAATTCAATGGCCGTTTTTTGTTTTGTTTTGTCTATTATGGTTATTGTGTCATATTCTACAGTTAAAAAAATTGGTTTGGGTGTCACATTCTATTAGCCCCAACTGTACTGAATCTGGGACATGTGTTTTATTAGTGCACTACCAGAAATGACTGCAATATTGGTTAAAATGTAAAGATATCAAAAACGGCCATAAAATAGCCTAGATCTCAGTGGGTTAATAAAACATGTCAAATGCATCTATCATTTTCCCCTATTCCACTCTCACCTCTCCATCCCATCTCCAATCAGCTCCTCTCCATCCCCGTCTTCCTCCTCATCAGGCAGGGCTCCCTCACCCAGCAGGCCCTCTGACTCATCCTCAAAGGGTGGCAGGTCTCTCCCAGGGCTGGAGGTCAGATCACCTCGTCGGGTGCCCCTTGTAGGGCTGGTGGCCATGTGGTTTGATTCAGAGGAATCCTGGAAACAAAAACAAAAGATGCTCTATTTTTCTGTTCTTTTAGTTAATTCAATCAAGGACAGCAAGAATAGTGCTAGCAATCAGAGGCTAGATAATTAACCGAAACACACTATAAATACAAGAAGTAGAGTTAGGCAAGTAGCCAATACATAGACTAATGAGATTTTCTTTGGTCTCGCTGACTATGTCTTTAGTGAAGTCAAGACTAGCACATTACATGGCTACTCTCAAAGGTTTTAGTTTTGCGTGGTTTCTACCTTAAAATGTAAAACATTTATTTACTTGCATGAGTGATGTAAAACGATACACTATAAATAACATTTGGTAACTAAGAATAACGTTAGCTAGCCAACGTAAGCGCTGAAAAGACAAGAAAGAACAGCCTCAGTTATGTCATGTCGAGCTATTCACAATCAAAACTAATGAATTGCTATTTGCGGGTGGTGAAAAAAATTAAAAACCTTTTTATTATTGTTAGCTTAGCTATAACACACGACTGCAAATTGGTACGTTAGATAGAAGTTCCCTGGCATATGAAAAGAAAACGACGTTCCATTGTTAGTCTGTCGACATGACTGTTTGTTCACCAACTTGGTTCTAAAAAGTAGGCCCAGCTTTCCAAATGCAGCTGAGTTGATGTTTTACATGCAATACATCTGCTAACATATCTGCATAACAATTTGAGAATTGCAAGGACATAAACTATTAAAAAGGTTTGTTTGCTCACCGCCATTGTTTCACCTCAGTGGATCTCGCTACTCCAAAGAAACTACTATCCTTTCCAGGTTCACTTTACGCGCGAAAAACCCCGGTGTGGAGACTCAAGCCCGCGAAATGACATGAATATGTAATGAAACAAAAAAAACGTCTCGTATCGTGATTGGCTTACTTAAGAATGGAGGATGGACATTTAAAACAAATGCGAATGATAGATTGGACCACATTTACATGGGCTGGCAAAACCTTAATTTCTAGTTTCACAAAAACTTGTTTTGTTGATGCATTTTTATGAATGCATATGTTTCTGATAAACAAGAATATTTTTCTAATTTCTTTTTCTGGACAATGAAAGTGTAATTTCAAGTCTGCACTCAAATGTAATTTTATGTAAACTGGCATATGATAATATACTGGAGATAAAACAAAGTCCAAATGAAAAAGTTATATTTACAAAACTGCCCACATTTATTCATATTTTTTCTTGTTTCAGATAAATATTAATATACAATATGAATTTGGACAGTGCCTTTAATCTGGGTACATTACCACATGGCATCAGAAAAAAAAACAGCAGTGTCGGTAAATTATTCATAATTCCAAAAGTCACCATGCCGTCCAAACCTCCCCAGCAGTGATACCGTCAAACCGCATGATCAAATCATCTTAGTGCTGGTCACATTTCCATTATCAAGTATTTTATTGCAATAAGGAAGTTTACAATCATACAAAAAAAATCAGATCAGATCAGATATACTCATGTTTTTAATAGATCGCATCCTAGCACATTTTAGCATTTTGTATTTGTATCGGTGCATGGCTGGATAACCCCGTTAACATGTAGAATTACATACTACTCAACAGCTAACCTTTGCTTTGTAATTTAGGCTGGGCCCAACTCTTTTTCTATTACATTCCTGAAGGACCACAATTTAAGTGCTCCTGAAGATGAAGTACAGTGTTGAAACAGTGAGCGCAAAGGCTGTGTAAGTAACTACAGTGTTAAACAGAGTATTCCTATTCATATAGTTCTCTATCCTTCTCTCTGTTTCCCCCAGGCCATATATAACTGTCTCGGTGTCACACACCAATAGCTGTGAGTCGTGTGACTGGATGACTGGCACCTCAACTGGGGGACGAGACTCAACTAGGTCTTTTAGAGACAGGACATCAGCCTCTACTTCATTGATACCCTTTTCAAGCTGTCCTAACTGGGACTGGAAGTTATCCAGGAAAGTCTGGGCTTTCTGGCTGTACACAATTAACTCCTTCAAGGCTTCTGCAGAGACACTTTCCTGTGCCTGTGGCTGCTGCTGGATGGTTGGGGTTGTAGTTGGGGAAAGCACCACTACCGGGGCCAGCGATTGGGCTGATTTGGTCTCCCCATCCAGGCGCTCACATCCATTCTTTAGTGCCCCCCTCATGCTATCTATAAGTGCTTGCAACTCGTACTGCTGGGTGCGATGGTTCCCTGCCTGGACTCGGATGGCCTCTTGCAAGCTGACTGGCCCCTTCTGGGCCTCCAGCAACAGGTTTTTAAGCTCCTGGAGACGCACCCTGTTGATGTATGTTGATCCCATGACTCCGATCACTGCCCCCAACACCGAACCAATCACCGACCAGTTCTTGGTGCGCTCAGCACGACTCCGTTCTTTCTCGTGGCTCTCGCGTACACCGGCCGAAAACAAGTTGAACTTCTCCCGCTCTGTGCTCTCTGCGTTCTCGTAAGCTGTTCGGAGACGACGTTCCTCCTGAAACGAAAGATATTCTTTATTCCAAAGACTTACATTTTACTGTGTACACATGTATTAGCCGTCCCACAATGGTCTTCATAGGGGCTTTTGAGGGTTGGTTATTCCCAAATAATTGTAAAAAAAAAAAAAGAAGAAGAAGAATTGATACCTGCAGTAATTTGTGCTCCAGTGTGGCCAACTCCAGGTAATGCGCCTCCTCTCTGGAGACACGGTCCAGCCGGTCCCTCACCTCCTTTAACCGGACCTGAAGGGCCTCCAGGCTGTCGTGGGCCTCACGGACCATCCCCCTGGCCACCATGAACGCCTGCTCTGCCTTGAAGAATTATAAATGACAGCTTCACAACAGCATTACAAATAAATATCTGCAATATATTACCAATACATGGTTAATACAATACCAATGCATCTAAAATCCACTCACCGCTGTAACCTTGGTTTGGGCATCCCGAACCTCATTCAGACCCACAAACTCCTCGTACCTCTCCCACCAGTAGTTGACTGTCGCTGTAGCCGTTTTCATAGACTTCTGACCCCATTGTTTTCCTATGTCACTAATAAGCCCTACAGTAGCAAGGACCCGTTCCTTTACAACTATAGAAGTGCCTGTATTATGTGGAGGGGTGGGGTTAGAGTGAGGAGAAGATGGATGTTGGGCACTATATGTTCTGACAACAGCATGCCCTCTAATAACACCAAGTAAGTGGAAACGGTACAGGCAACATGCCCCATGACTCCACGGAGGGATTGGAGCCCCTCTGTACCTCATTGAGTAGCTAGACGTGTGTTGGCTCACAGTGGTTACAGTAGTATTGAAGTGACCATTAGTATCACCTTGTAAGATAATAAAAGTTGTCCGAAATCAAATGTGTCCATCAAGACGGACACAAAGAAAACAAACAAATATGATCCTTGGCTTGAGTTGGTAAAGGTTTGTTAATTAAACAGATACTTTATACAATATGCTAGCGTTATTCAAAACAATGTGGTGTGTGTTGTTAAAAAACGAGAATTTTGGAGACAGTAGCCTTCCACTTGTGGCCCTACCTTACTTCACTTCGTTGGTAAAGAAAGGTAGCTAGAATGAAAACAACTATTAGCTAGCTAGCTAGCTAAACTCGCAAGATCCGAGTGCAGAGCAGAATAACAATTCTATCGCTGCCATCCAATAGTGATCACATGAGCGTACCTGGCTACAGTTTGGAAGTATGTCAAAGCTAGTAGAAAACAGGCACATTATCTGACAGAATGTCTCTCAACCAGTCATAAGGATAAGGCTTTTAAAATGTTGCTAAACTTAGCCGGTGACATGATGAATAATGGTCAGGCAAATGCAAAATGTTCTGTATCCGGGTCAAAGTTGAATTAGGACCTCGCACTGGGGGAAATATTAAACATTTAATAATAATCAAGATTTTTTTGTAGTCTTTTGTTAAATTATGCAATATGCAATATTTTGCAAAAAAACCTAAACAAACTAAATTAAGCTTATCGACGCGTTTGTTAACGCTACTAGCAGGCCGACAGGAAAAGGAACGTTGCCGCCACTAACTACGTCATTATCCACGGCCAATCAACTGCGGGGATCGAGTTATCCAGTGATTCTGAGTTGTTGGTTAGGTGTCTTTCAGTCGTCGCTAAATTGATCATAAATAGTACTATCACTCACCGAAAATATGTCTGGCAGAGACGGTAAGCAACGTTTGGTAATCACGCTCCATTTAAGACGGAAATCTAATTTGCCGTAATTTATGTTTACATGTACTGAGCTAGCCTTGAGATACCCTCCCAGACCATGCTTTGGCATATTAGCATGCTGACTTGCTGTCGTACTTGGGGTGTGGGCCCCCTAATGTTGCCCCCTAATGTTTCTTGTTTAAATTAGGAGGCAAGAAGAAACCACTAAAGGCACCCAAGAAACAGAGCAAGGAAGTTGATGATGTAAGTAGGGCTTTTCATCTTTCATCTAAACTACCACCACCAGACTCAGAGATATCATTTCTGTTGTATGGTCGTACGCACTTCCTATGTAAATCTGGTCATTTAGCATCGATTATTGTCCCTTCATTTCCCGTTATTAGGAAAACGTTAATCCTGACTTACAATCAAGACTATAAACGAAGATTCCGCCGTTTAAGATTATTGAGGTTTTTGTCAAGTAAACTCACCTGGGTGTTGTCCCTTCTCTTTAGGAAGACATGGCCTTCAAACAAAAACAGAAAGAAGATGCAAAGGCATTGGAGGCAATGAAGGCGAAAGCATCAGGAAAAGGACCACTTAGTAAGATGGCCTATGATTGTTTTGTCCAAAGTATAACATGAACCGACCATTCAATGTATTGTTTCACTTTATTCATTTGATCCAGGATGAAAAATCTTAAACATTTTCAGTATTCACTCATTTGTAATGCATTCAGGAACGGATTTGTTTGCCTAGGCTCAAGTCTCTTTAAAATGATCATGTATATTTGGATGTTTTGGAGTCTATGCAAAATGACCATTATCGCTATTATTGGACATATCTTATGTAGGCCTAAATTTACCTTAAGTTTTGCCTTGCGAAGCCATTGTAACCTCTTTGGCACATCCTGCTGTACTTGTACAAAAATCACTCATGGTTAAAAAATTCCTTTTGAAAAATCTACTGTACTGGTTCTTTACAGTGTATGATTTCATGTCTAACTTTGTTTTTTTTAATATTAATACTAGTTTTATAACATGTGTTTGATAACTATTTGTAAAATATGGCTAGGTAATAAGATAATCCTGATTGGGTTTCTCTCCTTGTTGCTCTCTTCCTCCAGCGGGTGGTGGGATCAAGAAATCAGGAAAGAAATGAACACTCATGTGAAGATGAAATGCTTGCTGGCCACCGAGACCCCAACCACTGTCTTTAGTCCATGTCAGCCTAACTCGTGTCTCCCCCAACTACCATCTGTTCATTGTAACTTATTTCATTGGCTATATCACAAGGACTCATTTAAAAAAGAAAAATTACATCACAAAGTACTATTGTGAGTTACTTCTGAAGTGTAAAGAAAGTTGGAAATAAAGGTTTGTTTATACTGATTTTTTTTCATTTCAGTCTTGTAAGGCTGAGAAGTATATAAATGTAGCATAATGACAAAAATACAAATTATGATAACATATCTTGCGCTCTACTAATTAGGTGGAATTGTTGTAGCTCTGCTCCATCTTTGCCCTCTTCCTTTGGAGTATCTGAATCTTGAAGTAGAGTGATAAAATATGTAGATATCCTCTTAAGGTCATTGGAGTCTATAATCAGCCATTTTGACAGTGGGAATGGCTGATGTTGACAACCTAAGGAGATGTTAAGTAAATTTTTTTATACATCTGTACTGTGCTTGCCCTTCAGACTGCCACCATAGTTATTGGAACTACACTGGAATGTAGAGTGTTAGCATTTTCCAGCCCAGTACAGGGACCACAGTGTATAAAGTTGGTGATATTTTATAGCATTACATTCTTTGAGAGATTTTAGTTTTTCAGAGCAAAGTGTGGTAGATTGACAGTAAAGATCAGATTGATACTACTTACCATTTGTGTCTGTCGTTTATTTGCGTTGCTTTAGCTCCACCTCCACGGGGTAGTGGTCGCTTATTTTGAGGGCCTGAAAAATTGTGGGGGAATATTTCTGATAGTTTTTCTGAAAAGCTGTTTTGGACCTCATGTCCAAGTTAAAGTATTACTTTATGCCATGTTAGTAACATTTAAAATTGTGATTTGTGCAGCCGATCACACAGACACACCTAAGCCTATCAGACTGCCACTCATCTCCACGAAGGCACACATTCTTTGTAAAAAGACTCAAGGTCTGTCACTGTTGTCAGCTGTCAGCTAAATGTATGCAAGTCTGTGCTTACCTGTTCATCTGTCAGTTTATACTCTTTTTGGAAGTTGAATGGTTTTGCTGAGTTTTGAACAATGGCATCAAGCATGTCATCACCATAGATCACAATCCTACACAGGGTTTAAGAGAGGTGTTGGTCATATAGCATACTACCTCTAAAGTTGGATCCTTTTCCATTGAATGTATGTTTCGCAAGACTGGGGAAATGTTAGTAATTTTGTCTACATGGGTACAGGGGTATTAAATGAGATCTCTTTTGTAAGAACATTTATGTTATTTGCCATTTAATACGGAGTGAAATTAATTGGGTGCGTTTGCTTTGTAGCGGTTGGCCCAGAGCTGATGTCACCTGTCATAGGTGTAATCATTCTTTGCACTAGATGTGGTGTCCACGTCATCTCCGATCAGCCAGTGGAAGTTTTTGTCACTGCGGATACGGATTGCCTTCATTTCCTTCTTGGAAACATATGACCCATCAGCATTGAAGTCCCCCAGGATCATTATGTTCTAAAAAAATAGACAAATAAGGTCAAAAGTCATCTCCACAACAGATTTGTCCGAGCAATTTGCAGTAGTCTTTCGACAGTGTAAATATTTAATCTTAAATTGGCATTATGCAAAGGCCCCTTTGGTGTGCATGTCTTAGCTTTTACACCAAAACACTCACTGGAAGGGGCAATAAAGTTAAAGGGGAATTTCATCCAAAAACGAATTCATTATTTTCTTATTATAGACAACTGGACAAGTGAGAGAAGTTTCATAGTGGTGTTCTATATTCCCAACACTGATAAAGCGCATTCTGAGAAAGCACACCCAATGACGTCAGAGGGTGTATTCTTTGGATTTTCGATCCTAAAAATTAATGTACCTTTCCAGTTTTGCATTCTATGAAGAATCTGTACATTCACAATTGTTGTGAATGCGATTCATTCATGCAAACAGATATGTTTGTCCTCTTCTTAAGGAGCAATTTGGCATGTTTCAACGATGTGTCAATTGTTCTCTACATTAGAAGAAAGACACGCTCCTCTGAACTGTTAAACTGAACTGCTAACCTGTTATTTCTCTGAACGACTAACAAGCAAAGTGCCCGTCTTTATGTTCCGAAAATATAGCTAGCTAGCTAACTGTTTGTTTACAAACTGACGCCAAAGCATGGTCAACCAATGGTAAGTGTCTAAAAACGTCTGGCGTCATGTCATATTTATTAGAGGGTACATGGTGATATTATTCTCTAGGATTTCTGGGTGTTGAAGTCCACTGTGAATGGCTAAACTAGATTTGAACGCCATGCTAGAAAAATTAAAACAACGTGCTTAACTCCTCTAGCTTGAGATTATATTTGTTTTTTAAGGCAGAGATGTCCTTTAATTAACATTTGAAGCAAAATATTAAGTGAAAAGGGTGAAACTCCTCTCTAAGGGCCCAAACCTTACTTTCCTTGAGGTGCACATTAAAACCATAAATGCTACATTGTTCTTAACATTAGACCTTAGGTTTAGTGAACGGCAATTGTGTCTATGGAAAACCCCCCCAAAAAACGCAAAATACCCCTGGGGACTATACTATGAAGGGAGGTTAAACTATTTCAATCTAACTTGAGGTTTACAAGGAAAATTGGACTTGACAAACTCTGATTATCCAAATGAGTGTTAAACGGTACTATGACTGTGATAAACGTGAGTTAAATTGGTGTTGTGTGCGTTTGCATAAAAGTGGCGCGGTTGGGAACGTAGGCAGATATTTTGGCCAATGGCTCATGCTCCCAGGGGTGGGGACATAATTCTGTAACTACTGTTGAGAGGCGGGGGAACTGAAAGGAAACTACCTTAAGATTGTCTTATAAGCACAGAATGATATAAACTTACAAACTTAGGGCTGGCAAAATTGGCTGGCTGTTTCCTGAAAGGTTGCCTGCAGATGCAGTGGCACTAGGTACTGCAAGTGAAGATTTGGGCCATTTGCATGAATAGAATTAGATTGTGTAATTTGGCCTAGGATTCGAACCGGTAAACTTCCGGCTGGTAGTCCTCTTTTCTGTCTATAGGCTTTTCACTCAGCTGACCCCGTGAACTTGCCCACATTATATATATGGCAGCGCACGTAACTATGGCAGGCTAGAACCGGCCCTGAGTCAGGCGTAGTTCTAGTCATGACCGAAAGAACCTTATACCAACTTCAAAGTTCTTTCAGAAGAGACCCCTACATCCTCTACTTCAAATGGCTGAACACAGGTGCAGTAAAATAATCTGATCTAAAAATGTGCTATCCTGAGCCAATTACTTTAAATATGATGCAATGTTATTGAAAATATGAAAAAGGTTAAAGAGAAAACTTTTTTTTATTACTATATTTTGTGTACATTTGGCAGATATACATAATACCTATTTATTCTTCTGCTGAACCGTTCCAATTACAATGGGCATTGGGGAATGGGAATCTTCTAAATGATCCAATTGTGTGAGTTTGCAAGTTTAAGGTTGTCCCTAGGTCTGGGATTTTTTAAGGTCTTTATTATATTTTTTATTACATACTATAGTATGTAATAATAACAATAATAATAATTCACTGTATTTAATTTTTAGCGTTTTCCCAACACTCACAGCGCTTTACACGAATTGGTTGCCAATTAAGTACACAAAACGAACAACGAACGGGCCGACAGCTATCAAACACAACACTCAGTCTGAGTCATACCACAGCAGCCAATTTGCGCCAGACTTGCTCACACACATAGGACACACAGACCAACTTAAGTAGTATGAGTCTTGCCCACTAAACCATGTGGATAGTGTAGTTAAGCTTACATCAGTTTTCCATTTGTCCTTCACGTCCATGAAGACATCGTACAGTTCGTCCAACTCCTTCTCAGAGTCCTTGGGTTTGGTGTGGATGGGCATGATTACCAGGTCTTCCAGCTCTGCAGGACACACACATACACATGGTTTATTTTATGTCATGAAGTTATGTGACTGATGCAAGTTATACCGAAGACTGTTTGAGGGACACTTGAAAACATAGGTGTTCGGTATCCAAAACGATTGGTTTTTTTCAGATTTTCACTAGCATTGCATTACTTATAAAATAATTGGTCCAACATTGTGTGTTTTTAGATCAAATTATCTCACTGTACCTGTGTTCAGGCATTTAAAGCGTAGGATGTAGGGGTCTCTGCTTAAGACGTCAGCCTGTTGAGTCTTTACGTCATCATACTGGTAGGAGTCTATAAGATTCACTTGGTTTTGCCTTGAGAAACACACATTATATGAAGTTAATTAACTGTTGTTGATTCTACATTACATGTACATGACAGTGTGATTATTATCTTCAAATGATAATCCATCCGGGCTTTTGTCCAGAAGTAACAGGCCACCCTTGTTGCTATATCAAAGTGTGTACTTGTAGAGAAACAGGAACTGCTCCTTGTAGCGTGTCCTCCCCAGACGTGAGCTGATGCTCATGGTGTATTGTTGGCTTCGGCTGTCCCTAACGAGCAGGTAAATAAGGAATGAAGATTGTTTCAATAATAACCAATAATCCCAACATTATCGACAAACACTCTTATTGATAGGGAAATCTCTCAGCTTTTTTACTGTACCATCCTATCAGAGACATATTCTAGTTGAAGTGGGCAAATGCACAGCCATTTCTGTCCCACAGTACTGATCTATACCTATGTGTCTGCTGGCTTGCATTAATGTGATAATAAGAAAGAAGATCAGTCACTTGTTAAGAGCATCCAGTAAAATCTTCACTGCTGAACCTTTGGCGTCCACAACCTCGAGTATCAATATGAGGTCATAGCGAGATACAATCTGATAGAACAGGGGCGGAGAAAATAGAGAACAAAGAACAAAAGAGAAAACATTATCCATAGAATCTAGAGGGCCAAGTTAAGATCTTTTCTCATGTGGTGAATAGACAACTATACCAAATATAACTATTTCCACACTTCGAATAGCATCTTCCATACCTTTACTAGAAAAGACAGTATAACTGGGTCTGAAACCTTGTTCATTCCAAGCTTCTGAATGTTGAACGATGCAACCTTCATGATAGCTGCAAAATGTAGGAAAAGACGTAGCATATAGGTTTAATTTTTTTCATTTGTGTATGGATGGTTTAGTGATGATAGTGTGAAAATGTTTGTCTATTAAAGTTACGATGTTCCAATTTCTGAAACCACCCAGAAACAGTGTTATGGATACATATTTTTTAAAGAAAACAGATGTCTAGTGAGTAAACAAAACCTTTTAGGCTGTTGAATTGTTTTGTTAACAATAGTGGGTGTTACGGCCACCAATATATTGTATGTCCGTATTGTATGTATTGTGTACGTGTATGTGGTTGTGTTGTATGTCCTTCTGTGTTCTCCTTCGCTATTCCCTTCATTCAGATTTGCCGC
>JAVQIZ010234963.1:0-14566 GCA_036023535.2 Galaxias brevipinnis | reverse complement strand
GAGTGTCAGCGCAGCGGAGGAAGAGAACGAGAACGAGGGAGAGAGACCAAGAGATAGAATGAGAGACAGAGAGAGAGAGAGAGATAATGATCGAGCTGATAATGAAAGAGTAGGTTCTGTGGTAAATGAGGCTGGATACACACAGAGCTGCAGGCTGTTCCTCTGCTCCCATTGCCTCTCCAACACACACACACGCACACACGCACACGCACGCACACACACTCACACTCACACACACACACACACACACACACGCACACACACACTGACATCAACACTCGCAGGGGATATGTCGAGAAGTTTTCACATACAAATTAATAAGGCAGAATCTCCCCATTTTCACTGACACGTAGGTACTTATAAAAGTGTGTGTGTGTGTGTGTGTGTCGTTGCTGTGTGTGAGTGAGTGAGTGTGTGGGTGTGCTATCTCACCGTGAACACCAGCGCTCCTTGCCCTATTAATAAAACATTGTCACCAGCGTGGTTAAAAGGATCTCAGCAAGCCAGAGCTCGTTTACCGGCGACATGGAGTCCTCCAGCCTGTCACCACGGTGATGAGCGATCCTACTCAACACCAACCCTAACGCAAGCACGCATATACACACACACGCTCATACACACGCACATGCAAACACACATGCAAACACACACACGCAAGCTCACTTTGAAAGCATGTCGTCGCAATGATTCCACAACGCCATTCTGAATTTCGTGCTTCAATGAAGAAACACAGAGAAGGACCAACCAAAGGGAGGTACATTTGAGTTCTGGCTGAGTCTGGCTGAGTCAAAATGCTAGACACGAGAAGTAGTCCACTAACCAACTAATATCACACCTGTCCACCACACCTCCCCTCCTGTCCCTCACCTCTGGACTTCCTGTCTGTCCATGGCCAACGATGAAGCCCCACCCCCCTCATCGTTATAGGTTAACATGTAGACATGCTTCATGGTGCACTAGTGATTGGAGGGGCCGACCCTGAGAATAGGGCTCGGCCACACTCATCAGTATTCATTCAGGGGAACAGAGCTTTCCTCTCCTTTCCCTATCAGCCAAATAACCCCCGGGGCCCCAGATTAGGGGGCCGGCCCGGGCACTTACAGACACCCGGATTAGAGAGGACAGTCGCGGCGGCGTGGTGTCTAATTCCGCCTTGATTACCGCACTCAAAGCCCAATCTATAGATCCCAGAGCGGGCCCAAGTGATAACGGGGGGCCTTGTGCGTCGCCACGACTACCAATCAGAGAGGAATGATGAATTAGGACTCGTTGCCGGGCAGACAGGGATCAATGAGGCCGTGTGGTGGGGAGGGGAGCGAGCGAGAGACCTCGACAGGGCCTTACGGAGAGAGAGAGAGAGAGAGAGAGAGAGAGAGAGAGACCGTCAAAGTTAAAAGACCATGAGGGAGAGAGAAAGATTACGGGAAAAAGCCCTGCACCTTCTTCACAAGTCTGACGCAATCCCGAAACATCTAAATATTTAATTGCAGTGTGGTGAAAATGAAAAGGCTGAGCCGAGAGTAGGAGGTGGGTGGAGGGGGCGGGAGGAGAGCGAGGGCCAGAGGTGGATTCAGAGAGGGGGGGGGGGGTAAGATAAAGGAATAAACAGGCAGCTCACTTCGCCTTTTAATTACCAACGGTGTGATAATGGACAATTATCTTGCCTTTTAGACTGTGGCAGCCATCATAGAGAGAGAGGGAGAGAGAGAGAGAGAGAGAGAGAGAGAGAGAGCGAGAGCGAGAGAGAGAGAGGGTGAGAGAAAGAGAGAGGCGGATCGAGATAATGGCAAGGGGAGCGAGAGAAACAGAGAGAAAGAGCGAGGGAAACGTTCACTAGAAGAGAGGGAGGAGAGCAGGCACTCGCTCCTTCCCCGACTCCTCTGTCTGAAGACGCTGCCCGTTATCCAGCCCCCCACAGCTTCATTCCAATAGCAGCAGCGCTAATGTCAACATACCGCACACAAAGAGGTTTAATTGGCCAACGTGAAGACCCGTTATTTATAAATCGGCGCCTCGCCGGACAGTGAAGACCTGTGGCGTTGTGAGCGAGTGGACGTGGACCCGGGGCGACTCCCTCTGTGAACCCCTCCCCACCCACCGCTCACCCAGCTCCACCACAGCTCCAATCCAGCACGGGGTAACAGTGACCCCTAGTGGCGCTGGGGGGGCATTACAAACACAACATGACGTCACTTTGAGGAAGCACGGGGAGAAATGGCCGTTCGACCGCAAGAACTCGGCGCGTACGTTCGCCTCGTCCTAAGGGGCTTCGCGTGCCATTAAGATTTCGGCCATAAATACAAACGATGATGTTTTTATTTTGTACATGGCCCCTTACAGGTAGCAATGTCGGAGAATAGCACGGAGAGTCTTTGATAAACTGGACTTCACCTTTTTACACCCCGCCCCCACAGGATATTACAAATGAAGAAACATCCTTCCGAGAGTGAGTGAGTGTGCAGGTGTGTGTGTGTGTGTGTGTATGTGTGTGTGTGTGTGTATGTGTGTGTGTGTGTGTGTATGACAGGCCCCACGTCACATTTGACAGATTGATTATTAGCGGACACACCACTCTCATTAACGCTAGCAATACTGCAGCATTACACACTACACACGAGTTGCACTCCCTCTCACACATTACGAGCAGAAACATGGAAGATGCTCCTAACGTGGCTACCAAGGACAGAGCCATGATCTACTATGCAGAACCATCAACAACGTAAATCACAAAACAGCAGGGGTCTGTCTCCTCGAATACATTCTTTGCACTGTAGATCTGGAGCTCCTCTGGCCCTCCCGAGCCCATAGACACAGCGAGGACGTCCCCGCCCTGTCAGCCCTGTCAATCAGACCAGACACCCGCCAGACAGATGCTTTCAGTTCAACAAAGAGGACGGTCATAAAAGAGCTTCATTCCAAAAGGACAAAAAAAAGGACGTTCGCGTACGTGGGGCGAAAAGAGAAATTCAAACTCATTTCGGTGAGAAAGAAATCTCGGTGCTTTCCATGAATAAACCCCTTTTCAGCTCTGAAATATTATCTGATAGCATTGAAATGAACTCGACTGTATTTCAACCTGCACTTTACACCCACCCAACTGGACACACAGGATGATTCAAGACAGAATCGCATTCAGAGTAATCCAATTCTCTGATCCATCCATGGTTTAGTTTTGTCCGTGCATTTACAGACAAAGGCAGAGGAATAGTTCTGCACACACCACACACACACACACACACATACACACACACACAGACACACACACACACACGCGCTTCCATCAGCGACAGTGAGAGTGGTGGAGAGGCCAGGCATTTACATAGCGTTACGTTGCATTAGCATAATTGCCATACCATCAGCATGCCGATTACCATACGGACCCCTATGGAGGAGGATGAGGAGGGGGGGCTTTGAGGAAACACCGGGGATCTGGGGGAGGACAGCTGTGGCACGCCGCCTTACCTTCAGCACCTCTGGACTGCCCACCGCCATCCCAGAACCATCCACGCTATGATAAGACAGCTTGGGAGCGCCCTGACTGCAGCCCCCACCCCCCCCATCCAGCTGGTTCAACACCAAAACCGTCTAAATGATGAAGGCCAGCCTGGAGACTTGAGCGTTCCTTCCACCAGGCCTCCACCTCTCCTCAGCAGGAAGCTACCCCGCGCTGGCTCCTTTCATCTGCTCCCGGACTCTTCCCTGGGTCCTGTGATGGGAAAAGGGGAGCACGGAGCGGAACGGTTGACGTCACCTGGGCTGACCCTGCTTTCAGTAGAGGCACCGAGCAACTGTGGGGCTGTGGGCCGCTGAGCTGGGCCAGGTCTAATCAGTGGGGTAGGCCGGCTGCCACGGAGACGGCTTCATTTCAGCCTCGTCTTCCTGTTCCCACACAGTCCCAGTCTCGACATCCTGCTCCCCTCTCTCTCTCTCTCTCTCTCTCTCTCTCTCTGCAAGAAACCACCTCCTCTCCTCCTCTCCTCCTCTCTCTCGCTCCTAAGGGCTGCACCTCGAGCTTCTGCTTTTCCCGGGCCCGATTGGGCCTGGAAGGTGTGTGCGCGTGTGTGTGTATGTGTGTGTGTGTGTGTGTGCGTGTGAGAGCACACGGAGGAAGAGAGGGGCAGAGGATGAGGTGAGAGTGAGGATAGGAGAGAAAGCGAAGTGAGGAAAGCGAAGGGAGGAGAGTGTGTTGATGGAGGGGGAGGAGAGGGAGACGTTCAGCAGCTGGAAGAGTAGGGGGGGCACGCTGCTCTGCTTGGCCCAGTCCCATTGCACCTCCGCAGGCCAGATGGACAAACCTGCCCCCCCCCCCGCCGCGCCCTTCACTAGCACCAGACACACACACACACACACACACACAAACACACACACACACACACATATACACAGACACACACACACACACACACACACACACACTCATAAAGCAAACATTAACACAAACACACACAAAACAAACACACACACACACACACACACACGCACAGGTGGACGTGTGCCCACCAAAACATAGACATCAGTCGAGGCCCAAAGCTATCTGGTTAAATCATTTCAGGAGATTTCAAAGGTGAAACTATGGCACTATGGCAGGACATCTCCTCCTAGTGGCAGATTCATGTAACTGCACATCAGCATTCAGCACCAAGGCACTGGACAGCAGCGCCAAGAAGGGCCGTGCTACAACGTGTTGGTTTCCCTGCATTATACGGCTATGCAGAGAGAGGTAATGACTGCAACATGGCAACACACAGGGTGGCTCTGGTGCTGATTCAAAGTACAGAGAGACTAAGTGATCTTCAATTGAGCCAGAAGTATCGGATCTAGATGGTCCTCAAACACTATTGACCGACATCTATCATGATGACAGAATGAAATTGAAGCTGCAGTGGGTGTATATGGGAGTGGCGTGTGTGTGTGTGTGTGTGTGTGCGTGTGTGTGTCTGTGAGGTGATTTGGCACGGGTGAGGAGATGCAGCGCTAACGGCCGAGCTGAGGAGCCAATGGGAGCAAGCAGCTGAGGGGGCGGAGACCAATGGTGATGGAATGAGGAAGTGGTTCTGGCACAGCAGCTGACCCGTGCCAGACAGGACTATTACAGGAAAGGTAATCCTGTCCGATGGCCCATGGCCAGAATAGATGGAAACGAGTGAGCGGACAACACACACACACACACACACACACACACACGAGCACAACACAGACGTTTTTTTTTATGCCAATCACCCGTTAGAGGATGCTATGGCATTTGTCTCGCTCGGTCACTCTGTGGCTCTCTCTTCCCATTTTTGACCTTCCGTTCTCAGCCACTTTCACATGGACGACTTTCCAAGCCATCAGCCCGTTAGCGGTCTCCAGATGAGACAAAGCGTTGACGAGGATACATTCTTACATTCTGGATGAAACGAGGATACACCTGCAGCAAACGTTGCTCTCCACGAGGGCTTGTCCTCCTTGTCAACATTACAAGATGGACTCATTTCTGGCGCTGGAGGTGGATTGGCACATCAATTTAATGCATTCGTTTTCAGTCAAGCCCTGAGCCTGTCTTGGACACAAGATGACGTACCCCCCACCCCCCCAATTACAACTTTACATCAACCAGAAATTAATTATTGACATGCTGTTGATGTGGGAAATGTCCACAGTCAAATTGAGTGAGGGCTTTGGTTGAAAGAGGGAGCAGAGATGTCCCATGTCCACTGTTGACTATTCCATGAGTGTGCCGTGTTCCATGACCGGTCCCGTCAGTAGACAGTGTCACGCACAGCTAGGCTAATCCTATCAGCGTGTGTTTGTTCTCACCCTCGGTCCCTCTCGGCCCCGTGCCAAACACTATTAGACCAGGGGCCTTCCCTGAAGAAGCCCCATTAATGACAGCACCACCCAGACAGGACGCGCTGTGCCAAGCCAGCCCCAGCGCCTAAAAACAACGCACTCACAAAAACCGTCTGGCCTTTTCGCTCCCACCTCACCCGTCTCAAAGGTCACTTTGTGTCGCCACGGAAACAATCGCCCTCCTACAGCATGTCTACCATCCAGCCCACGCGGGTCCCGTTTTCTGGAGGTCTACATGGGATCAAGCAGGATAAAGGGCTGGCCTCTGGGGGTGGTAAAGGACAGCAGTGGTCCTCTTTGTTTGCCGATCCCATTCCACCTGGAACTAATGCCTGAGAGGTGGTGTGGCTCTCTGCGGCCACGAGCCAACGGGGAGGGGGGGGCGGGGGCCTGACGGGATCCGGGGCTGAGCGCCACTTTGAGTGCACGGCGCGGCCAGATGGTGCTCACAGAAGCGTGATCATTTGGCATTTGTTCGGCAAAGTGCTCCAGGGGGGTGGGGGGTTGTGTGGAGAGAGTGAGGGAGGTGGGGGAGGAGGGCAGCGAGGGAGCGAGGGAGCCGTCAGCACGTATCGCTCCTGGACGGCCGAGATGGCGCTCGCTTGCTCGTCGGGTTACAAAATCTCTCTCTCTCTCTCTCTCTCTCTCTCTCTCTCTCTCTCTCTCTCTCTCTCTTTACAGCTCCCTGCCCTCTGTCCTCTCTTTTGTTGCTGTAGACGGTTGATTCTCATCTCATATGATCTGATCTTCCCTCCGGTGCCCATACACACACACTGACACAGTCACACACACACACACACACGCACACACACACACACATAGACAAACACACGACACAAACAGACTCCACTTCCACCAGTCAGTGTTGAGGGATGGATGGATTATCTGTGTGTATCGTCGTATCCGTCAGTCATCAAGCCCTAGTCAGATCAGTATCAAGGCTGGACAGCAGGGCTGACTCAGGATCAGATGTGGCTGTGATGCTGTGCCAAAGGTTGCCCTTTCAACCGTTGTTCATGTTTTCCTGCCTGCAAAAGTGTGTGTTTTATATGTTAATTGTGTTTATCAGGGGTGCACGTGTAAGTGTGTGTAAAGTAAACACCTGAGAGTCGTTTTGTTCAGAAGGTCTCGTCTCATGCTAGCCCCTTTGTTCGTGTTCATCTAGGCTCCGTGGTGAGAGGCGCCCCTGTGTGTGACACCAGAACACACAATGACCCACACTCTGTGTGCTGGGTCCAGGGAGGGAGGGTTACCCGCAGTCCACCTGTGTACAAACCAGTCCACCTGGGTACAAACCAGTCCACCTGTGTACAAACCAGTCCACCTGTGTACAAACCAGTCGGCCAGGGTACAAACCAGTCGGCCAGGGTACAAACCAGTCCACCTGTGTAGAAACAAGTCAGCCTGGATACAAACCAGTCGTCCTGGGTACAAACCAGTTGACCTGGAAACAAACCAGTCCGCCAGGGTACAAACCAGTCCGCCAGGGTACAAACCAGTCGGCCTGTGTACAAACCAGTCGGCCTGTGTTAGCATTCTGGAGCATATTGTCTTTGATCATTTACAGTAAGTGGTGTTTTGATTGGACAGTTTGCTCTTCATCTTCATCCTGTTGTTTACGTTTGTTTGTTTTATCAACAACGTGTGGACGTGACAGTGGCCACATGAGCTTCATAAACCCATGGTAACAACAAGGCTGATTGCATACCTGGGCACCATTTCCAGCTCCTCACTGATCTACATGTGTGACGTTACATTAGCTGGGATGCGCCATAGCTCCGGGCTCCGGGGACGGCCACTGTCAGAAACCTCTCGGCTTCTTTGTTCAAGCTGCCTTCTTTCTCCGGAGAAAAGGAAAGGAGTCCAATCAAATCAAAAGAGGGCTGCGATTTCCAAGACGGAACATTCCCAGGAGTGTGTTTATGGCTCAGGGCCGGTCTCTCATTCCCCTCATGCTCTCGTCCTATTATCATTTATGGATGGCCTATGGATAGTGGCCGACAAAGAGCTGACCCCCTTCCTGTCTTTGGGCTCCTCTTTCAACCTTCTCTTTCTCTACGTTCTATTCTTCTTCTCTGTGACCCTGTGAGAAAAGGAGGAGGAGGAGGGTGAGGCTCTGAAAGGCTGGGAGACTGGAGGCTACAATTAGTGATGAAGGAATGGGCATGGCGGCCGGCTCGGGAAGTGATGAGCAGCGGGAGAGCACTACTCCACAAAGAGGAGAGGAGAGGTGTGGTGGCTCGGACAACACAATTAGGAGAGGGACTCCCTCAAGGAACACAGCGTCTTAAACACCTCGGCGACGGGTCAGGATCGCCTTTGAAAAGTGATTGGGGAGTCGAATAGAGATAGAGGGGACTCACTGTGAAATGTGTGTGTGTGTGTGTGTGTGTGTGTGTGTGTGTGTAAACTGTGTAATACACACTTGCGTTATTGCAATATCTCTTCAAGGAGATAGGCGGCACTTGGAAGTAATTCCACTCCGCGGGAACAAGGGCCTCTTTTGGGAAGAGCGTTTGGGAATGGAACCAAAGACCTATTCAGGGAACGTTAATCCTCGGTAATGAGTTTGTTTGAATTCAATAAAAAAAGGAGACTATGCCGAGGAATGAATTATGGAAATGATTAATGAATGCTCAAGCCAGTAATCATTTAGCGCATAAATATGCACATACATATTCATATCGTCGCCGTTGCCCCCCCCCACCACACACACACACACACACACACACACACACACTCGTGCCCTAAATTGTCCCCTTATTTCTCCCAACATTAGGAAGACAATTCCGAGTAAACCCTTCCTTGGCTTCCTGTTAACCTGCATGCTGTCGGTGGGCTGCAGCGCTGACAGTTGCAGCTCCAGAAGGGGCGGTGCCATAACGCACTGCCGAGCTGTCAGGAGAACGGCCTCTCTCAGCACGCTGTCGGCCGGCAGTGTGGACCGCCACGTGAGGACGGGGGGGACGGGAACGGGGGGGTGAGAGTGACAGGGGCGGGGGACAGGAAGTGCCTGTGGAGTGGGAGGGAGGCGGGGGGAGGCTGCCAGGCGAAGTGACACCACTGGCCCGTGGCTGACAGCAGCTCCCCTCGGCTGTGGCACGCACGCCAGGGAAAGACCCTCAGAGAGAGAGAGACAGAGACGGAGAGAGAGACAGAGACGGAGAGAGACAGAGACAAGACAGGGAGAAGGAGAGAGAAAAAAAAGAGAGCGAGAGAGAGAGAGAGGTCTGTCCCTGACACTTCACCTAACAGTCACCCCTGAGGACAGACGTTTTTGGGACGCTGCGGCTGCGACTGTCCGACAGGGGGAGGGAGGGGCCCAGGCCCAGTGCCAGCGCTGAAGGCGGATGCCAGCAGAGTTGTCCACGGTGTGCGGCCATGTAATATTCATGGCCAGTAAATATTTAACAGGACTTCACTTTATTGTATCCTCCTGTTGACCCCTGGCAAAATGGCGTCAGGCGAATGTGTCTTGGTAAGCGGGTGGGTTCATCATCAGGCATAAATCTAGCTATGGATTTGACAGTGATCGATGACGTGTGGGCCTGTATGTGTGTGTGTGTGTGTAGGGGCTGGGTGGGCTGATAAGCTCCAGGTCGGGTGTAGGGGTGAAGAGTGATGAGTCCACACGGGAGATGAATCACCACAGATTATTGATCACTCTGGCTAATAAACAGTTCTACACAGACACACACACACACACACACACCTACACACACACACACGCACACACACACACACAAACACACACATACACACACACACACTCAGACACACACACACACACACACACACACACACACACACACACAGAAGCTACAGTTTGTATGCCTTTACAAAGTAGCTCTTCAGCTGTCATGCGTCTTCTGCCCATATGCGTTGCTCCTCTCCTTGGAGCCTCAACATCGCCGGTCCCTGGCTAATGGAGCTAGCTGCTCCAGACCTGACCCCTATGGACTAAAGGCATCTGTCCAGATGAAAGACAATGAGGTCCTATACATCGGCCCATCCCCCCCATCCTATCGCTGGGATTATTCTTTCTACATGGCACTCGACTTCTCTGGTGGCAGGTTGAAATCCTATTTAGAACAAGATGGCCGCTTCCAGGGTTCTTTTCCTGTCGTTGGGCTGAGTGATTTTTTATTTTTATTTTCCACACCGGCCAATGAGTCGTGCCCCTTGGCTTGCCAAACAGCCACACCCGGCTGGCGGAAGTGAAGAGATTAAACACGGTCTGATGGCTGGTTGACTGCCGGCTAATATGTCTTCAGCACCCTGTTTATGGTGAGGTGGCCGGGCCACGGCAGCACCCGGAGCAGCTATTTGTCCATTGTGTGTTCATGAACAGGTGCAGTGTGTGTGTGTGTGTGTGTGTGTGTGACACGCTGTGTGTGTTGTAGCTGCATTCTGTGTCCGTGCACGAGGCCCGTTGAGTTCTACGAGTGTTGTGTTCGTGTTAGTGTTTGGAGTGTTATGTTTAAGCAGGCGTTACGGCCTCCACCGAGCACGTGCGAGCGCCCCAGATGTGCCTCGCATGCCATTAACCCCTCGCGTCAACATTACACACTGATCCCTGGAACTCACACCAGCCATAAACAGTGTTCCGTGCCTCGGGCAAGCAGGGTGGTAGAAATAGAACGCCTTAACAATCTTATCCCACAGCAGCCCCCCTCCTTCCTCCCTCTTATTTCCTGCAGAGCTCGGTGGAGGGCTCTTCAGCCTTAACTAACACCCAGAGAGACCTCCATCCCCGGGTCCTGGAGTGGGGCAGTAATAGCCCGTAATAGTCCACAGGTCAGCGTGCCTTCCACCAGAGGTATTTGATGAGCGCCTCAGCCACCATGTCCGGCCTCCATTTCCCTCCGTCTCTTCCTCCCGTTATTATCAGGGTGTAGAGAAAAAAAAACACATCCAGCCACCAGGGTTGCCATGGCACTGCTGTGTTTCACTGGAAGAACAAGCTGTTCTGGGAAGATGAAAAGATTGCTGTGGAGAGTGGTTAGGCACAGAGGCATGATGAACTGTCGGAGATGACCAGGAATTGTTTTGTTTTTGAAGTTTTTTGTGCCGAGGAGAATTGTTTTGATGTTTTTACTTTTTGTGTGTGTTACGAGGCATAGTGTGGTGCACTGTAGCCTATAGCTTATATAGACTTAGCGGTCATTGTAATGCTGAAAGTGTAGCTGCTCACTCATTGGAGCACATTGGTAGAATGCTGTTTTGGACAAATGTGTGCACGTGAAGAAGTGGAGAAAGTGTGTGCTCCTCCAACTTTTAGTAAGCCTGATAACACTGCCAACAGAATTGAAAAAAGTAAATGGGAAAGTACAATTTTGGCACCATTTACGTAGAGCTACCAGCTTTCTTTTGTTGGGAAATGGCCTCTGTATTTCAGGGCAGGGTCGCATCCAAACGACAACAATGGCATGGAAAGACAGGACTGAAAAGAAACGTTGTCTTCAGTACAATCCTTTTAGCTCTCAGGTGGGGAATAGTAAGAATAAGACTAAAACCAATGTCAAAGTGAGATTTTTCCAAGCTTCCAGGGGAGAAAAACACAACGACAAAGACTGCACCATTGATCGGTTTGAAAGTTTTACTCATCTTTTTTTTATGCTCAAACATGAATTTTTTTATATCACGTAGCATAGCAATGTATTCATCTCAATGTGACTTTCCCCTGTTAAAGCATAAATATGAATAGGTATTTGAATATTACATATATTAAGGGGAATAATGAGCTAGTTAGAAATATATATTTTTGGCTGATCCATTTTGGAAACGTCTTTTTGCTTACGGTAATCGACCCACAACAAAATTAGGATGAGCATGACCTGCGAAGCCTTATCTCCATAACTCTAGCTATTATGATGAATTATATTTCTGTATTCATAACCCCCTCCACACGACGCAGTGCTTGTTTTATAATTGGTTTCAAACTAGGTGTGGAATGCAGCAGGGGAGCATTTTGCAATTAGTTATTAAGGAAAGACCAATTTGTCATCCAACAATTAGAGTGCAGCAGTATTTTTCACTGGATTTCACATCCATGCAAATTATGACAAAATACTCCCCCCTTTTCATAATGATGTGAGACAAAACTCCATGTTAAAAAATGTTCATCCAAATTATGTTAGGATATGATATATACGGTATATATAGGAATAAACTGAATAAGTTCTAAATTCCAGCCATGGGAATGTATATGCCTCTTGGAACAAACAGCATTCCGATTTTCTCATCCCCTCCATATTTCTCCCATCAGTTAACAGCCATCTGGTCGGATAATTCCACATCCATGGGATTGCCTGTGGCGGCAAGGCAGCATCTGGAAGTGGATCTGGATCGAGAGGTGCAAAATTAGGGCCGACAAGCAACAGCTACCCGAACCTTCAAAGGTATTTCATAATGCAGGTAAGAACGTGGGAGCCGCCATGAAACAGACTCTATTAGGGAAGCTTTGATTTGGCACAAATATACGTTTGCATGAATGCGTGTTTGCACCAATATCACTCCCAAAGTCTGAAGGTGACAGTTGCGACCCTTGGATCCATGTCACTTGGGCCAGCAACACTCCACTTACATTTTTTGTTCTATCAGATTTCAATCACACTATCAATTGGACTGTGTGGATTATCTCCAACAGCGATCCTCCTAGCTCCGCCAATCCAAGAGAACAGAGGACAGGCTAGACTTCAGGGACCCCGGGACGTTGATAGATGTTTGGGTGGTGACAGGGGTGTCTGAACAGGGAACCCCATCACTCTGGCTCAGCACAGTGATATGAATGACCTGCCGACAAGGCTTGAGGGGCTGCAAAGTCCTTGTCCCAATACTTTATGGAACCCCGGTCCCTGTTCTCCTCATCATTTGTCCTTCCACACTCTGGCAGAAGATAGATATTATTGTTTCTATTCATGCAAGCGTTCACGGGTGGTATTTAAAGCAGCGGTGTGTGTGTGTGTGTGTTGTGTTCATGAGTGTACCACACTCCCGTTTCCCCATCTATATGAGACCATATACCAGGTCAACTATCCAAAGAAGAGCACTTGGGAAGCAGCAAACAGATGGTTTTTAATAAACCTGCTATCTTCCGTGAGTTGCTCTTCCTCTGGGGCGATTATCCCGGTCAGGACTGATGACCCCCCCCCCCCCCATCATCTCCTCGGATCACGGTGGAATTGTGCATAGGGCTGGGAGGACTGGCGGTGGAAGGGCCGTCTCTACTGGAATGATTGTATCCAATGTGTCAGAGGTCACACGCTGTGTTGATGTGTACGGTTATGTGTGTGTGTGTGTGTGTGTGTGTGTGTGTGCTTACACGGGCAGTGAAAAGGCACGTATGTTCTGGAGCTGCTCTCGGAATGTTTCTGTTCTTTTAATTTCTCTCTCTCTTTATTGTCCTCGTCTCTCTTTTCCGTCCCTCCCTCTTTTATCTGACTCTCCCTCTCCTCCTCGGTCTCTCTCTCTACTGGTCTCTTCCTGTCTCTCTTTTGGTTTCTGTCTCTCTGTCTCTGTTTCTGTCTTTCTCTCACACACAGATTCTCAATGCAGAGTTGTAATGGAAAACCAGGGTCGCAGCGTTATTGCTGAAACGCAGCAAAAACATTGGTCGTTCTGAAATCGTTCCTTCTTTGGAATTGGATCTCCTCCCACCTCTCGCCGACGAGAGAGTCGGCGCGCACGGAAAATGTATTTTGATTCAAAGCCTAGTTTTTCTCTCTCTACATGAGACGCGCGTGGGATTTTGGCCCCTTCCTCGAGTGATGGATGTCTTCATCAGCTCTGGCTCAATCAGCCTCTGGAACGAGGGAGCTGCCATCGTTGAGAAAGGATCAATCTAGTGTGGCGGGCCCGCGCGCCCGCCATTATTCCGCCTCACACCGTCCACTGTTTGATGAACAAAACCCCCCACCCCCCACAGCCCCCCCACAGCCCAGCATTAATCTAGGAAAGGGGGATGGGAGAGGTTTTGGAATCATCGTCCCTAACGGTGATGAAGCGGTCCAAATAGGCCGACCGTCATCTCACACCTCATCAACGGTCTGGTCCATCCTGGCGGACCCGTTTGGCGGGGCACTCCTCTGCGTGCTGATCTGAGCAGACGTCCATGTTTGAGGTGATCCGCGGCGCCCACCCCGTCACAAATTTTTACGGGGGTCATTATTCAGGAACCTCAATAGCCTCATGAAGATTATTTATCTGGACGGGGGTGGAGGATGACCTGTGTGCACAGTGGCTCGTGGTCAAGTCTACCACACCCCCTTCTGGGAACGTGTGTGTGTGTGTGTGTGTGGGTTCGGAGGGGGTTAGCATGTTGAGAAGGGAAGGTAGCAGCTGTTTCACGTCCCATCAGAGCGGTCCAAGAGGACACCCAAATGACAGGGAGGATGACCGGATCAGTGACCTCACCCGCCCTCTCCTCACACCCACCACCCTCCCCCTCCGGTCGCTGCCCGCCACCGGGCCATGTGCCCCATAGCCAGGGGGGAGGATGGGGGGGGGCGGGGGCGGTATGGCACCGAGGCACCCACCCCCTCTGGTCCCTCTACTCGGGGCTGCCAACGGAGAAATACACAGCAGCTCCCTGGGTGCAGTCAGCCAGGCAAGGGGTCACAACCCCCCCCCCCCCCCCCCGACGTGGGCCCTTCACTTCCTTTTCACGCTCTGTCTTCTTGGACACTCACACTCTTTCACACACACACACACACACATGCACAAAGGCACAAAC
>JAVQIZ010234961.1:0-10031 GCA_036023535.2 Galaxias brevipinnis | reverse complement strand
TGGAGGAGGGGGGGGGGGTAACTGATACACCTGTGTCTCTCGAAGGCAGCCCCTGTAGGGGATAGTTACAGGAGAGGACTTCCTGCTTACCTAAGCTTTATAGCAAAATGCCCCTTGTTTGAATGCTCTGAGAATATGACACGCACACACACACACACACACACACACACACACACACACAAACACACACACACACACACACACACACACACACAGGCAGCCTCTCTAAGTGATAGATAGCGGAGAGGTGTATAGTAGTAGCCTAGTGAGTAGGACCGCTACCTGGTGACCAAAAGGTAATGAGTTCAAATCCAACCAGGGAACGCCCTTGAGCAAGGCACTTAACCCTAAATTACTCCAAGGGGAACCGTCCCTCTAATTTCATTGCTTTAGATCGTTCTCATTCTCTCTCTCTCTCTCTCTTTGATCCTCTCTCACTCACTCTTTCTCTCTCACACACTCTCTCTCTTTCTTTCTTACTCTTCTCTCTCTCTCTCTCTTTCTTTCTTACTCTCTCTCTCTCTCTCACCTTTCTTGTCCCCGAAGAACAGTGTCTGCTGTGCCGGGTTTGACCACTGGAGGGAGGTGTTGTCGTTGTAGTCCACGCGACACGTCATGTTAGCTGTGGATCCCTCGCTGACCGTCATGTTCTGGACCAGGGGCAGCTGACCACCACTTCCTGTCACACAGGAAGTCAACAGCATTAGAGCAGGAAGTGAAAGGGATGAACCAAAATCAGGAAGACAGAGGAAACTCTGTCACGCTGGAGACCGTCGCCATGGTTTCTACATCGACATGTGCTGAATATCAACACTGGTCAACATTGCTCGTCGACATAGTATTACTTTTGCATCTGATAGAATGAATTATAGCCAAACTATGTTTTATTCATTGTAATTGCATGTAAGTGCAACAATATATTTGTTTGTTTGGCTGAGTCCAAAGCCAACAACGTTAGTGTTAACAGTCTTATCAGTCAGCGTGCAAAGAGGACATCGAAATGTGCTCCTCTCCTCTCTTCTCCTCTCTTCTCTTCCCCTCTCCCCTCCTCCCCTCTCCCCTCTCCCCTAACCACCCCTCCCCTCCCCTCTCCTCCCCTCCCCTCCACTCCCCTCCCCTCCCCTCCCCTCTCCTCTCCTCTCCTCCCTTCCTACCCCCAACCCCCTACCTCTGGCTCTAACCATGCCCTAACCTCCCCTTAGTGATCACCCATTAGGATCATGAACAACCTCATTGATCTTATTGGACGATTGACACGGGAAGCCTGTGTTTACATCAATCTGAACTCAGGGTCAAAGGTCACACGTTAGGTTGGACCCTTGTTGTCTCCTTACCGAGCCCTCAGACATCTCACCTGTTGAGGCGCTGCGTGGCTGCCTTCCGGCCCCCGCCCTCGCGCCCATGGCTGGGGGGTTTGGGGGCCAGGACAGTGGGGGGGTGGGGGCCCTGAAGCCGGGCCTGCAGGCTGGTGGAGGAGCTGGAGGTGGAGGAGGAGGGAACGGTGGAAACCACATTCTCTGAAGCAGGCTGGCTAGATAACAGGGCCTTGGAGAAAGACAGGTACACACTTATTTAAACAGGCACGCACGCACGCACGCTCAGATCACTCACCTTACATGACCTCGACTGATTCCATTAGCTAAACAACATGTCTGCTTTTATCAAAACATGCTACATATTTGGATGCTGGCAGCATAGCAAAAAGACAAAATTCTTCACATATCCAACTAGTTTGGACAGGATTTGTCTCGGAGGCAGGGAGGTGTGTGACATTTAGGAGCTCCTGTTCAGTTCCATGCTGGGGGATTCCTCCTCATACCTAAAGTATCTGCACTGGGACTTAGATATGGCCATCTTACCAGGTAATGGCTGTCCAACAGGAGTGGAGGGAGAAAGGGAGAGACGGAGAGAGGGATGGAGTGATGGCGGGAGGAGGGAGAGAAGGAAGGAGTGATAGAGGAAGAGAAAGATGGAGTGGGGCCTGGGTGAGTAGGAGGGGCCAGGGTGGGAAGGAGGGGCCTGGGTGAGTAGGAGGGGCCTGGGCGAGTAGGAGGGGCCTGGGTGAGTAGGGAGGGGCCTGGGTGGGAAGGAGGGGCCTGGGTGAGTAGGGAGGGGCCAGGGTGAGTAGGAGGGGCTTGGGCGAGTAGGAGGGGCCAGGGTGAGTAGGAGGAGCACCACACCTTCCCTTCCAGGATGAGTAGGGAGTGGCCTAGCTGAGTGGGAGGGGTCTGGGTGAGTAGGAGGGGCCTGGATGAGTAGGCGGGGCCAGGCACAGAGACATCACTTTGAGAGGGTCCTTCCTGTGTAACTCCATAGACCCTCCCCAGTCGCCAAGAACATCCACCTCAGTGTCTTCATTAGAAGCCTGGCTCTGTGATGAAGCACTCGATGATGCCAGAGAGAGAGCCTTCATCATTCAGTGCTGCACTTTAGTAGAACAGTAACGCTGTCCAATCAACTGGGCCCGCCCGCCCATCCTCTGTCTGCAGAGCCCCTCTATAAACACACACCTCCTGTGCCACTCACCTTTCAAAGGACCAGCAGAACCCTTACCGTTTTAAAAGACCAGGAACCAGGACCAAGAGAATTATCTCCTTTTGAACCCTGACCCTTTTAAAAGACCAGGAACCAGGACCAAGAAAATATCTTGTTTTTAACCCTAACCCTTTTAAAAGACCAGGAACCAGGACTAAGAGAATATCTTGTTTTGTTTTTTTTCCAGCATGTTAAAATAATTTGAGTGTAGAGTCACCGCGAGTGCTGGGCAGGGTAGCCACATCTGTCCCAAGCTGCCGAGCATGACTAAAAGGTTTTGGTAAAGCAGAGAAATTATGTCTCCAAATGTTCTCCTAATGGGGAGAGAAGGGCGCCCGTGATCTAATATGAAGGCTGAATGATGGGGGGGGTGTAATATGAAGGCCAAATAATGGAGGGGGGGGCTAATATGAAGGCTGAATAATGGAGGGGGGGGGGAGGATAATACAGGGAGTAATTGGTGCTGCCGGTCAATTCAACAGTCCACCTGAGCAGAACACACACAGACCTGTTCAGGTCAACAGTCCTATATTATACTAGCTTGGTTTCTATCGCATACTTGCCTGATGTCTAGTGCGACTGTGGTCTAGGAGCTGGCAGGACTGGAGCCTCTGCTGCTGAAGCTGCTGGATGGCGAACTGGAGCTGGTAGCTCCCTTGGCTGGACTGGGTGGGCTGGGTGGGTTGGGTGGACTGGGTGGGCTTCTGGGTGGGCTGGGTGGGCTTCTGGGCGGGTTGGGTGGACTGGGTGGGTTTCTGGGCGGGCTGGGTGGGCTGGATGGGCTGGATGGGCTGGGTGGGCTGGGTGGGCTGGGTGGGCTTCTGGGCGGGTCGCTGGGGAACTGGGCTCGACCCTCTACTTTCCCCAATGTCCCTCCTCTGTGACCTGTAGCTGGGGAGAGAAAGGGGGAAAAACAACATAAAAAATGAGTAAAGTACGAGAAATAAACCTTTATTTAAATATGTAATTATATTATAAACATCGTGTTGTGAGAAACATGAGGATAACACAGGTGGTTAAAGCTCTGAGGGAGGAATCCCAGAGAGAAACAAAGGACAGTCAGTCCATAAACCAACAAACCACTCAGTAGACGATACTATTATATAAGAAAGACAAATATAAATAGGAAGAATGGGAAATATTTTTAAATAATCATACACAGCAATGTGACTTCAGTGACTAAACAGAACATATGTTTCAGTTTTTGTTTTTACCAGTTGTCTGCACAGAAATCAGAACTGGATTAATCGAAAGCCAAATTTCTGACAACAAACCATTATCTGGACACACTTCAGAAAAAAACAACAACTTTTTTATGACAAAAGTTTTACCACAAGATGCTTCCATCTGGGGGGGAAACCCTGACCGATCACAGCGTTGGCTTAATGTTTGTCTAGGACCCTTTCTGCTGAGTCATGAGATCATGTTTTATGGTCCTTTCAGTGGCTGACGGTTAGTCATGTGACCCACACCGGGATGCTGTGTCAGCTAATGAGAAGGACTGGGATAGAGCTCTGCCCCACAGACGCCTTGGGGGAACAGCGAGAGCAGAGAGCGCTGGAGGAACAGGGAACCCACCACACCCAGACGCCTTGGGGGAACAGCGAGAGCAGAGAGCACTGGAGGAACAGGGAACCCACCACACCCTCGGTCCCACGCCTTCAATCAGCACCACTAAGATACAACCTGAACACCAACCTGAACACCACCCTATGGAGGACTGCACACCTCCCTTTCAGCACCACTTATATACAACCTGAACACCAACCTGAACACCACCCTATGGAGGGCTGCACATGCTCTTAAGTGGATTAAGCGTCATTAGGACTAAGCCTGTTTGAGCCTCCTGGCTTTTCTGACCCTGTTTAGAAACCTCCTGCATCCCACCCTCCTCTATGCCCCTCCCCCCCCACCACCACCCCCACCCCCACCCCCATCTTAACCACCACCACCAGGTTCAACAGGGAGTCAGTGCCAAGCAGGAACCCCAGACAACCAAACATAACCCCCATCCAGAGATTCCTGGGGAGCACGGGAGAGGGAAAACAAGAAAGAGAGAGAGAGAGAAAAATGAAAATATGTGTAGAGGGGAAGATAAAACAGAGATAGAGGCAAGAAGAAAAAGAAGGATGAGACAAACGTTTAATGTGAAGAACAGAGGGATAGACTCAGAGATGAAGAAAAGAAAGGGAGAACATTGAAGACAACAAAGAGAAAAGAGAGAGAAGAAAAGAGAAGAAAGGAAAGGAAGCAGGGGGAGATATAGAGGGGAAACGCCCAGAGAACTAGATCATAAAAAAACAAGATCAGAGACATTCCTTCCATGTTGTGTAATAACAATTTGGAAGAGTTAAAGAAAATATTATCGGACCTAAAATACCCTAATCACAGCAACATTTGTAGATCAAAAAACTGATACAAGGTCTAAAATTAGAAATCAATTAATCTTGAATAACAACGTGTGCCACAGGGGAAAATAATCTTGTGTCGCTCCCAGGCCACAGGAAAACCGTAGCAAGGCACAGAGGACACGCTAGCCCATGTGAACACGCTAGCCCATGTGAACACACTAGCCCATGTGAACACGCCAGCCCATGTGAACACACTAGCCCATGTGAACACGCTAGCCCATGTGAACACGCCAGCCCATGTGAACACGATCTCCACCCATGTATTTCTCACTTCACCTAATGCTATGTACATTACAAAAACAACTGCTGGGACCCTGAGCCTGTGTGAACAATGGGCTGTCTGTGTGTCTGTGAACCTCTTCAGGCCAGATATCCTTCAGGACCTCAAGAGAGACTAAAATCTTGGGAGAGACAATAGGACTACAGGAGAGACTATATGACTGCACACCATTTTCCCCCAGCCCTTGTGTTTGGTACAACACCATTACCCTGCAGGACTGAACAGTACAACACCATTACCCTGCAGGGCTGAACAGTACAACACCATTACCCTGCAGGGCTGAACAGTACAACACTATTACCCTGCAGGGCTGAACAGTACAACACCATTACCCTGCAGGGCTGAACAGTACAGGGATCTCTGAACAGGACTGAACAGTACAGGGATCTCTGAACAGGACTGAACAGTACGGGGATCTCTGAACAGGACTGCCGGGATCTCTCTCAGTATACTCCTCACTCCCTCTCCAGTACATTCGATTCTATTTTACATCTGGCTCCAATTGAGGTGGACAAAAAAATTATAAAAACGAAAGAAAGACATCAAACCCCTTTGAACTCTCTATTTCTAACACCATTAAGTTTTCAGACCAAGTGTATCTTTAGTTGCCTATTATCTTCCCCTAAGAGACATAAAATAAAAAAGACAGCTCTTTGGTTCAGACAGTCGCAAAACGGCATGACAAAATCAGACCAAGCAATAACAAGTTAGGCAAACTATTAAACAGAGCCAAAGACGAGCAGCTGAATTGAATGGTGCTGGAACTCTGTCAGGATACAATGCCGTGCCGGGCCTGTCGTTAGCTATATGAGCCTGGGGTCAGGGGTCAGTGGCAGTGACCTGTCCAGTGGTTAGTGAACTTGGCCTGGGCCAGGGGTCAGGGGTCAGTGGCTGTGACCTCTCTGACAGAAACAGACCTTAGAGCAGGATCTCACATCCCCATGGTACTCCCATCGGTACCTCAAACCACGTCCGCAGTTACCAAGTACCTCATCATTTACTTGAAATGAACTTCTGTCTGAGCCAAATGTCCAAGCCAAGAGAGGGTAGAGTTACCAAACGCTTAGTGTAATCTGGAAATGTTATGAAAGCCAGCAAAAGGCATCCACGGGCCCTCTTTGACCATTGTTACCATCCTTCAGGTGTCTGCAGGCCTAAGCCAAGGGAATACATCTAATCCATAATCCTCATTAATCTGTGACAGAGAAGTATAGATATGACACTGTTAAGAAATGCTGTGAGTCCTGCTTGAAACAGCCTAACCTGAACCCCACCACACCATCCTGGACTGGACAGTCGCTCAGTAAAGTAATATAACCTGTCCAAAGTATCCTATAACGGCATATAACCTGTCTAAGGTATTCCACACTAGACTAGGCAGTCGCTCAGTAAAGTAATATAACCTGTCTATATTCTATCCTAGGGAGATGTGGTGCTGTGCTGGCAGGAAGCAGAACAGCCCCGCACCCCCCCCCCCCCCACCCACCCACCCACCCACCCTGCTGAGGCAGCGCCAGGCAGCAGCACTTCAAAGAGAGCCCTCACACCTCACCCCCGTGGCTGCTGACAAAGAGCCAGGCCTGCTAACAGTTTCAGCCTGTCTGGCACAGACCTCTGGCCCCAGCAGACAGGAGAGCCCCAGGGAAACCCTACATTCACTACAAACAGCAGAGAGGAACACATCGAGGTGATAGGATATTTACTAATATCTAGTCAACGATGCTGCATTGCTTCTCTTAAAGATGTATTTTCCCAGCATGCGTTGGGCTGGGTGGACGAGAGGAGAGGAAGAGGACAGGGGCTGGGGAGAGGAGAGAGGAAGATGAGAGGGGCTGAGGAGAGGAGAGAGGAGGAGGAGAGGAGAGGAGAGGAAGAGGACAGGGGCTGAGGAGAGGAGAGAGGAAGAGGAGAGAGGCTGGGTGGAGGAGAGGAAGATGAGAGGGGCTGAGGAGAGGAGGGGAAGAGGACGGGCTGAGGAGAGGAGAGGAAGAGGAGAGGGGCTGAGGAGAGGAGGGAGGAGAGAGGTTGACCGCGTTAGGATTAGGGTTAGTATGATGCTTCACATTATCAGGGGAATGGCTGGAAATAAGGGGCTGATGAAACAGAAGGATCCTGGGAAGAGGCTGGGAACCAAAGCACTGACGATGTTAATCAGTCAGAAGCTCAAAAGAATGACAATGCTTGAGGCTAAAGCACATTATAGTTTTCCTCCTGAAAATAGTCAACAAACAAACTAAGGTCAGTAAGAAGGTGGAAAAAAGGGAAGAGAGAGAAGATTTGCACAAAAAACTGCTAAAATAATTTTAGGAAAATTCAAATGTGGGACACTGCATAATCTCTTCAGTGTGGTATGGCAGCCAACATCTAAGTTACTAATTATAAACTCTATCAAACCTTTGTTCCCTTGGAATTGTGGAAATCAAAACATTTTATAAAAAGGGAAAAAGCCAGACATTCCAAGAATTCCCTTACAGCTCCATACATAAGGAAAGGCTGGGCCTGGAAAAACAGAGGGCCCAGCGGCGGGGCCAAGCTGTCTGAGAGGTTGTCACTCACAGATCACTGTAAAAATACTGTGGAGACACAGGCAGCTTAACCCTTTACCAGCCGGTCAGCATGGCTGTCAGTCAGCCAGCCAGCCCACTCAGTCAACCAGTGAGTCAGCCTGAGCATCCACACACCCCCAATACCCTCTCTGAACCTGTAACCCTAACCCGAACCTTGCTAGGACCTGCAAGCCCCAACATTAATTTGCAAACCCTTCCGTTTGCTAGAGGGCCTCTTCGTTGGCTAGTGGGTTCAATTCAGTTAGCCACACCACTAGAGTGGAAACCCCACTGTTAGCTAACGTAGCAAGCTCCACTGTTGGCCAATGTAGCAAACCCCACTGTCGGCTAATGTAGCGAGCCCCACTGTCGGCTAATGTAGCAAGCCCCACTGTAGCTAATGTAGCAAACCCAACTGTTAGCTAATGTAGCAAGCCCCACTGTCGGCTAATGTAGCGAGCCCCACTGTAGCTAATGTAGCAAGCCCCACTGTAGCTAATGTAGCAAACCCCACTGTTAGCTAATGTAGCAAACCCCACTGTAGCTAAAGTAGCAAACCCAACTGTTAGCTAATGTAGCAAACCCCACTGTTAGCTAATGTAGCAAACCCCACTGTAGCTAATGTAACAAACCCCATTGTTAGCTAATGTAGTAAACCCCACTGTCGGCTAATGTAGCAAGCCCCACTGTCGGCTAATGTAGCAAGCCCCACTGTTGGCTAAAGTAGCAAACCCCACTGTCGGCTAATGTAGCAAGTCCCACTGTTGGCTAATGTAGCAAACCCCACTGTTGGCTAATGTAGCAAACCCCACTGTAGCTAATGTAGCAAGTCCCACTGTTGGCTAATGTAGCAAACCCCACTGTTAGCTAATGTAGCAAACCCCACTGTTAGCTAATGTAGCAAACCCCACTGTTAGCTAATGTAGCAAACCCCACTGTAGCTAATGTAGCAAACCCCACTGTTAGCTAATGTAGCAAACCCCACTGTTAGCTGGCTAGTTCAAAGTTTAGCTGGTGATGCTGTATTTCTAAACTTAATCTATGTGTCTGAACACAAGCATCCAGCCTCCCATACTGCCACTCTCACATGGGGAGAGCAGAGACTGTTTAGACTGGCAGAGATCCCTGGTGAGACCGCAGCACATCCGCTGGCTTAGAGGAGGCCCAGGTCTAACATGGGGGTTCGGCCAGGCCCACGGGGCAGCACTGGGAGGGGTCTGGAGACCAGCGCAATGAGTGGACAAGGCAGCACTACAGAGTAGGTCAGCTAGGTTTAGTCTGAGTGAACAAGGCAACACTACAGAGTAGGTCAGCTAGGTTTAGTCTGAGTGGACAAGGCAACACTACAGAGTAGGTCAGCTATGTTTAGTCTGAAAATAAAATGTATCTTTGACTCTCGCAAAAGATGGTGAGGTCTTGGAGCAAAAATTATTTGTACGTACATTTGACGTAAAGAGAAGTTGACCATGCCTTCGTCAATAGAGTGGACAGCTCTGACCGGGCCCTGAGAGCCAGAGCAAGGAGCCCCATGGTGGTGTAGTGTGGAGCCCAAGGAGGGGCCCTCCATCCCTCTAGACAGGTTCATGTTGGCTAGCTGAGGAGAGGAGAGGAGCGGAGAGGAGAGGAGAGAGAGGAGGAGCGGAGAGGAGAGAGAGGAGGAGAGGAGAAGAGAGGGAAGGCATTCGGGTTAGTTCCAGTCCAGTTAGAGCTATGGTGACGTCTCACTGCTCCCAACTCAACGAGAGATTGACAAATTTGACAAATTCAAAACATACCACAAACTATGTTGTTTTTTTATCTCAATCCAAGGATACTACAAGGAATCATATCATATTTCCACCGCTTGCATTTGGTTTAGAAATGTGGCTTTTAGTTCACTTAGCGTGTTGTTGCAGGAATTCTGCAAAACTCTATCCACAAACACAAAATCCTTTAATCCGCCCTTCTCCTACACAACCACAGGAGTTGTTTATTTTTCCAGCATTTTAAGCCAATCTCTAGCCAGGTGTTGGAATGATTTGGCTTCTCTTCCTGCCAGGAACAGGGCAATGTGGAACATTCCTGAACGACAGGTGTTTGAGCGAACACAGGAGCTGTGAGGAGACGAGGAATACATAGCTGATGATCACCGGAGCTGATCTACCACAGTCAGCACAGCACCCCCACATCTACCACAGTCAGCACAGCACCCCCACATTTACCAGTCAGCACAGCACCCCCACATCTACCACAGTCAGCACAGCACCCCCACATTTACCA
>JAVQIZ010234953.1:0-15688 GCA_036023535.2 Galaxias brevipinnis | reverse complement strand
CACGGCGTGGCCCGGCCGGGCCCCAACGGCGCCACCGGGTGGGGGTAGGGGGGTGGGTACCCGGGGGCCGTAAGCCCCCCCCCCCCCCCCCCGGCGTTTTCTTTAGCCCCCTTCTTTTTTTTTGCCCCTTTTCTCCGGCCCTTGGTGGTGTGGTGATGTTGTTCAGCTAACGCACCCGTGTCCTCACAGTGCATGCCCGGCTACACGGGCGAGAACTGCGAGATGGAGGTCAACGAGTGCCAGTCACACCCGTGCCAGAACGGAGGCACCTGCATCGACCTGGTGGGCCACTACATCTGCTCCTGTCCTCCCGGCACCCTGGGTATGTCGCCGCCCACACCTCCTGCACTCTGCTCGGATAGGAGAACGATAGGCGAACAAAGGCCACAGCGAGCAGGGAGATAGACTGACCCCTGCCTGTGTTTTTGCTCCGCGTGTCTCCCCCCACCAGGCGTTCTGTGCGAGATCAACGAGGACGACTGCGCGCCCCCCATGAGGCGCGGCGCCCCGCCCAAGTGCATGAACAACGGCACGTGCGTGGACCGCGTGGGCGGCTACCGCTGCAACTGCCCCCCGGGCTTCATGGGCGAGCGCTGCGAGGGCGACGTCAACGAGTGCCTCTCCAACCCCTGCAGCCCCACCAACAGCCTGGACTGCATCCAGCTGCCCAACGACTGCCAGTGCGTCTGCAAGCCCGGCTTCACAGGTCAGGACCCCCACACCCCCCGCCCGGACGGTCGGAAAAGTCGGGTTTCGTGGCAGTCCGCGTCTTTGCTTGTGTGTTTTGTGTGTGTTTTTGTGTGTGCGCACACGCCGGTCTTAACACGATGTTGTGTGTTTGTGTTAACCCCGCAGGTCGCCGGTGTCAGAGCAGGTTCAGCGTGTGTGAGTCCCAGCCGTGCCAGAACGGAGGCGCCTGCTCTCTGTCCAGCGGCTCAGCCCTGGGCTACATCTGCACCTGTCAGCTGGTGAGCAGACAGAGACAGAGAGCTACATACTAACAGAGACTTAATATTATGGTCTGTGTGAGACTGTGTGGGTTCTTACCGCTCCGTGCCTGCTTCCCCCCCCCCCCTCCACGGTCTCCAGGGTTACGCTGGGCCCAACTGCGAGCGGAGCATGTCCTGCCGGGAGCTGTCGTGCTACAACGGCGGCAGCTGCGCCCTGACCACGCGCGGCGCCCGCTGCACCTGCCTGCAGGGCTACGGCGGGCCCCAGTGTCAGCACCGCAGCAACGAGGGCTGCTCCGCCCAGCCGTGCCGCAACGGCGGCCAGTGCACCGAGGAGACGGGCTTCCCCTACTTCCACTGCCAGTGTTCGGGCGGCTTCGCCGGCAAGCGCTGCGAGCAGGCGCCGGGCCTGCGCGCCGAGCCCCCGCCGCTCGCCTGCCCGCTGGCCGACTGCCACGGCAAGTCCTACGACGGCGTGTGCGACAAGGAGTGCAACACCTTCCGATGCCGCTGGGACGGCGGCGACTGCTCGCTGGCGGTCAACCCGTGGGCGCGCTGCACCGAGCCCCGCTGCTGGCGCGTCTTCAACAACAGCCAGTGCGACGAGGCGTGCAACAACGCCGACTGCCTCTACGACAACTTCGACTGCCGGAGCAAGGAGAAAGTCTGCAAGTGAGTGGCTCCGAACCCCGCTCTCCCGCCTCTGCTCCGGGCCCCTTCCCACGCGTCCATCCCAATCCCTCAAAGTGTTCCCCAAGACCCCTGCTCTAACTTGTTGAATCTCCTTTTCCACCCTCTCTCCCTCCAGCCCGATCTACGAGACCTACTGCGTGGACCACTTTGCCAACGGCCGCTGCGACCAGGGCTGCAACACGGAGGAGTGCGGCTGGGACGGCCTGGACTGCGCCGAGAAGGTGCCTGAGAACCTGGCCGAGGGCCTGCTGGTGCTGGTGGTGCTGCTGCCCCCCGAGGAGCTGCTGCGCACCGGCACCGCCTTCCTGCAGAAGCTGAGCGCCATCCTCCGCACCTCGGTGCGCTTCCGCCTCGACCTCAACGGCGAGGCCATGATCCGGCCGTACAGCCGCCGCGACCCGCGCCTCAAGCGGGAGCTCCAGCCCCAGCAGGAGATCATCGGGTGAGTCCGACCCCCCCTCCCAACTCAATACCCCCGGTCCCAGCCAGCTTATCACCGGCATGGACGCTGCGAGGTCCAGTAGTCTAAACCCAGCTCTCGCTCTCTCTGTGTGTGTGTGTGTGTGTGTTGCCCACAGCTCCATAGTCTACCTGGAGATTGACAACCGCCTGTGCGCTCAGGGCTCCGACGACTGCTTCTACACGGCGTACAGCGCCGCCGACTACCTGGGCGCCCTGTCGGCCGCCGACATGCTGCGCTTCCCCTACCCCCTGAAGGAAGTGCGCGGTGAGTGGGGCGCGCCACCGGAGCCACTGGCCCACCCATGCTTTTGATTTCAACAGTCCTCTCCATAGTCAGTCTGCCAGTGGTGTGATCCTTTCTCTGTCTGCCTGCCCCCCCCCAGGTGAGAAGATGTCGCCAACCGACGTGGACGACTTGCCCCAGTGGGGTAAGCTGATGCCGGTGGGGGTGGCCTCGGTGTTCCTGCTGGTCATCCTGGTGGTGGGAATGCTGATCGCCCGGCGGAAGAGGGAGCACAGCACGCTGTGGTTCCCCGAGGGATTCTTCCTCAAGAAGGAGCCGGGCAGCAACAAGAACCGCCGGGAACCGCTGGGGCAGGACGCGCTGGGCATGAAGTGAGTCCCACACACACACACACACACACACACACTGAAACTCACACACGCTGAAACGCACACGCACACACACAGTGATGGCAGCCAACAAATAGGTTACAGGGTAATCATATTGAGGGGCGTTTCTTTATAAACAGTGCATTGCTCCCCTCCCCAGACACATGCCCAAAACCGTGGAGGAGTCCCTGCTAGGGGACCACAGTGACCAGTGGATGGACACGGACTGTCCAGAGGCCAAGCGACTCAAGGTCAGCAGTCAGCCTCGCGTGTCCCTCTCCATGGACAGAGTGTAGTGGAACCACTAAGCTCTAAAGCGCCACAGGCTTGTGTTTTTACACGGAGGGGTTTTCTGTTTGGTGCAGGTGGAGGAGCCCAGTATCCTGTCGGAGAGTGAGGACGCCGTGGACTGCAGGCAGTGGACCCAGCACCACCTGGCAGCCGCCGACATCCGCGTGCCCCCCTCCATGGCCCTCACGCCGCCCCAGGGAGAGTTCGACAGCGACTGCATGGACGTCAACGTTCGAGGGCCAGGTGGGTGTCGCTCCGCCAGCCTGTTTCCAAGACGAACACGCATTCCTTGTCGTTCTCGCTGTCTGTTCGCATCAAGCGGCGCGCTAACCGACCCCTTCTGACCCTGCCCCCTGCCAGACGGCTTCACCCCGCTGATGCTGGCCTCCTTCTGCGGCGGCGGCCTGGAGTCGGAGGTGGCCGAGGAGGAGGAGTCGGAGGAGTGCTCGGCCAACATCATCTCGGACCTCATCTACCAGGGCGCCTCGCTGGCCGCCCAGACGGACCGCACGGGGGAGACGGCTCTGCACCTGGCCGCCCGCTACGCCCGCGCCGACGCCGCCAAGAGGCTGCTGGACGCCGGGGCGGACGCCAACGCCCAGGACAACACGGGCCGCTCCCCGCTGCACGCCGCCGTGGCCGCCGACGCCCAGGGGGTCTTCCAGGTAAAGGCCACGCACCCGCCCCCCCCCCAAAGACCCCGCGCCCTGTGGTGAAATTGCACGTCTATGACGGCTCTCCGCAGTGTCGTTTTATCAAATTAAATATATGTAACAAATATATGTGTAACAAATATAAATACAGGATGTAAAACAATCTATAAAGCATTGTCATCATTGCACAGGGTCAAAAGGTCAGTTGTCAATTCGTAGTGTTAGCGGTGGAAAGTGATGACCGTCGTTCTTTTCCCGTGGCCGTAGATCCTGATCCGAACCCGAGCCACCGACCTGGACTGTCGCATGTACGACGGCTCCACTGCCCTGATCCTGGCCGCCCGGCTGGCCGTAGAGGGCATGGTGGAGGAGCTGATCACCTGCCACGCTGACGTCAACGCTGTCGATGAACTAGGTGTGTGTGTGTGTGTGTGTGTGTTTGTGTGTGTGTGTGTGTGTGTGTGTGTGTGTGTGTGTTTGCCGTGTGCCCGGTTTGCTTGTTTTGTCTTGATGCGTTCTGTGTGGAGAGAAACATTTGTAACGTATTTTGTCCCACCTCTCAGGTAAATCCGCCTTGCACTGGGCCGCAGCCGTCAATAATGTGGAGGCCACCATCGCCCTGCTAAAGAATGGGGCTAATAAGGACATGCAGGACCTCAAGGTACGCCAAGCCTAACCCCTCTCTGTCTCTCCTGTCTGCCAGTCCAACTCTTTAATGTATATAATGTTGTATGACATTCAGTGAAGCCAAGCCTGACCCCTTTCTCTTTAGCCTGTCTGCCAGTACAATGCTTTGTTCTATAGAACGTGGTGTAACATGCAGTGAGATTAGGATACCGCCATGTCTGACTCCTCCCTCTCTCTCTCTCTCTCTCTCTCTCTCTCTCTCTCTCTCTCTGTGTTGCAGGAGGAGACCCCTCTGTTCCTGGCGGCCCGCGAGGGGAGCTGTGAGGCGGTCAAGGTGCTCCTGGCCCACTTTGCCAACCGGGAGATCACCGACCACATGGACCGGTTGCCCCGGGACATCGCCCAGGAGCGCATGCACCACGACATCGTGCAGCTGCTGGACGAGTACAACACGGTGAGGAGCCCCCAGGGCCACGGAGGGGCCGGCCACCACCTGGCCGGGGGCCACACCCTGTCGCCCCTCATGTGCCCGCCCAGCGCCTTCATGCCCAGCCTGAAGAACACCCCCCAGGGCAAGAAGAACCGCCGGCCCGGCGCCAAGGGCATGGCCCTGAGCAGCCAGCACGCCGCCAGCCTCAAGGAGTCGGCCAAGGCGCGCAACAAGAAGCTGACCCTGGACATGCAGAGCGCCCTGCTGGAGAGCTCCGTCACGCTGTCCCCCGTGGACTCGCTGGACTCGCCCCGCGGCGGCGCCAGCAACGCCGGCTACATCACCAACCCCACCTCCCCCGTGGCCATGGCCTCGCCGGGCCTGTTCCACGCCTCCATGTCGGTGCCCAACACGCCCATGGTGCACGGCGGCATGATGGAGGGCGGCGGGCCCTTCGCCGTGTCCCTGGCCCAGCTCAGCGACCTGGGCGACGGGGGCCTGTCCATGCAGGCACGCGTCTCCATGGCCTCGGGCCTCGGCCAGGGCCCCCACGGCTACGTGCTCAACCCGGGCCAGATGGGCCTCAACATGGGCCTGGTGAGCCCCGTCAGCGTGCCCTTCGACTGGCACAGCCGCATGCCGCCCTCCTCGCAGTGCGGCCAGCAGGTGGTGAACCTGGTGCACGGCAGCCAGGGGGCCATGCACCCGCAGAGCCCGGCCATGCAGCAGCAGCAGCAGAACATGATGATGCAGCAGATGTACCACAACGCCCAGCAGCAGGCCATGCTGCAGCCCACCCCCATCACCTCCTCCCCGCCTTCCCTCAGCCCCGTCAAGCTGCCCTCCATCGCCGAGCAGCAGCAGCAGCAGCAGCAGCAGCAGCTCCACAGCCACGGCATGGTGAGCCAGCAGGGCATGGGCCGCATGGGCAGCTCCACCCCACCCACCCCGCAGACCTCCATGCCCCCGCAGGCCTTCTACCAGCAGCAGCAGCAGCAGCAGCATGTGATTCAGCAGCTGTCTCCCCAGCCTCAGCCAGCCCCTCAGCCCCCCCAGGCTCCGGCCACAGCCTCCCAGCCCGCTCAGGCTCCCCCTCCCCAGGCCAGCAGCAGCACCGCGGGCCTGGAGGATTACCCCACCCCTCCCTCCCAGCATAGCTACTCCTCCGCCCTGGATGCCACCCCCAAGCATTACCTTCACCTGCCCAGCGAGCACCCGTACCTGACCCCGTCGCCCGAGTCGCCCGAGCCCTGGTCTAGCCCCTCCCCCCACTGCGTGTCTGATTGGTCAGACTCCACGCCCAGTCCAGCGGTGGCGGGCCCCGCCCAAACCCAGCTTCCCAATGGCCAGGAGGGCAATGGCAAGATGCAGGTGTTTGCATGAAGAGCCCGTGGGAGAAGGGGAAAAGGACTGGCACTAGGGCCCGTCCGTGTTTTATCCGTCAGCCGGTTTTCCAAGATTTTCATTGGATTTGGATTGACTGTTTTATAAAGAGGACCGTCTGCTGTTGATGTTTGCAGAAAGCGTAAAGGGAAATGTGTGTTGTCTGAATTAAAAAAAAGAACAGACAATTTAATGAAGTAAGACTTATTCTGTCACAGATGGACTTGTTTTTTTATTATTAAAAAAAAAAAAAGTATATGAAGAAAACTTAAGCCTTTCATTTCAAAGACTTAGGCACGCTCTCCTGACACTAACAAACTTTTAAAAAAGTAGATAAGAGAAAAAAAAAAGCTAAATGTTGAAGGGGAATTCCTTTTTATTTTTTATTTATTGTTTTTATGTCTCTCTGGACTGCCTTTTCAGGGGTTTTCTCTCTCTTTCTGTCGCGGCCTGTCTTCACTTGATCCTCCTGTGACATTGAACATCGATGTTTGCGCCAGAGCCAGAGCAAAATGTGATGATCAAATTCCTCTTTCCATCCCACTCCATCCCCAACGATTCACAGGACCGCAGTCTATTAAGCTCGGGTTCCAGACAGAAAGAGGACGAGATCTCACCTCTCTTGACTGATGTTATTTATTTAGGCCAACAACAGGTAAAGATTATAAATTGGCTTGGACAAACGCGCAAAGTTGGTCACCATTATTAGTGATATATTCTGAATTTGATTAAATATGATAACTGATTACATTCCGTAGAAGTATTATGTATAAGAATGTAGATGGGCATCTCTGAAGCACTTCACGGGGCAAGCCCTGGCGGGTGATGTTATATGATATTGGGGCTCTCAATCTGGCTATAGACGAGTTTAGAGGTCACGACCTCCAGGATGATAAGGCTCATTTTAGCTGTCATCCAATTGTTTGCAGTTTACTCTCTGTGTGTAATCCCTCTCCCGGCTACGGTACTCCTAGACAGTAGTGCTACTGACTCAAAGGGTACCTGCCTCCCATTGTAAAGCCAGCCTCGGATAACGTCAGTCTTGGAGCTTGTTTTCATTGAGATTGGGATATTTCTTTTTGTTTTTCTATTCTAAATCAGCCTGTCACTGCCCTTATTAGTCTTGTTTTTTTTCGTTGGATATTTTGTTTTATTTTATTGTCATTTTTATATTTTGTATATTTGTTGAGACCACGGTTGCCTTCTTTGGAAGGTGGCGTTGACGTACTATGTTTTTTTCGGCTGCTATTTTTATATTACTCCCCCTGCAGACATTCCTGTGTGTTGCCCCGTGGGTCCAGAACGGTCAGGTCATCTGTTGTGTGGTGTGGGCGCCACGTGGCCCTCTGTGTCCTGACTCCCCCTCGTTCAGCAGTGCTGACCCCGCCGATGAAAGCATGCCCAGCAGCTTTGCTCGCTCACCCCTGGTCCTATGTGTGGGTCTAAGGGGGGGGGTTCCTGTTGAGTTTAAGGGCCAACATGTTCTCTCTCTCTGTCTCGGCCCAGCTGCGATCAGGCCCGTCCGCGAGGGGCTAGCTGTGTTCAGTGTGAAGGGTCGTGGCCGCTGGGCGGGGGCTGCTAGTGCTCTGTCACTCCTCAGGGAGGTGTTATACGGCATGCAGCCGGGAGCGTTTTCCCCCCTGCATCTTTAGTAGCCTCCAGCCCACCGGCCACGGAGCTCGTGGCTTTTAAGATGACCCGTGCAAAGACGTGAAAGGAGAGAACACTACTATGTAGTGCTGCACACTACTTTTTTTACGGGTTACTCGTAGATGTCACACTCCCAGAGATTCAACTAACCCTTGTACGTTGGCTGACTAGCAGTTCCCTTTCCCATTGCGATTCCCCCCATGTATCTGGGAGATCTCTCTCATGTTAACGTACCTGGCACAGAGCCCTGACTGCCTGAACACTTGGGCATAGAATATTAAAGGACAGGTAAATGAATGCAGAAAGTGTTATTACTGGGTTGTACTTTAGTGTATCCATGTGACAGTTTGAATGGATTTTAAAAGGACACTGCCACTCTACATTCCAGCCACTGGGGCTGTGATGCCACAAAATTACTGTGGTGTTTGTAGTGTATTCCGTATATGTTTTGAGGGATTTTTTTCTCTGTTCTTTATATCGTTCAAACCGCTATTTGACTTCCGATTCCAGTTCGAGGTTGTTTTGATGCGTTTTCATTTCTGACTGGTCATTTCATTTCCCCTCCTGGTTGCACTCGTGGTTGCAGTGTTGTGTACATTTCAAAATACCATATTCCGCCTGTAAATATGTTTGTCCTGGGTAGATTTACTTGTTTTAAGATAAGTCTTATGTTTCTAAAATTATTATGTACTAAAAAGGACAAAAATAAATTGTACTTCCTTTTAGCATTATTGTGAAAGCTAAAGATGTGACTGATATTGTATTGGTCTTGTATTATTAGAACAGTCATAGATATTTTCTATCATTATTATTAATTTCTATACTTGTTTAAAAGTAGTTTAAATCATTGTAAATAAAACCTTTTCACAATGTTTCTTTCTACAGACAAAAGTTGTAAAATAAGTTACTTCTAATAAAAACTGTAGGGAACTACATTTTTGCGTTCTGGTGATTATTTGGACAATTTTTCCCTCGCATTTAATGCAGTTTGTTTTCACGTACGGTTTCCTTTCAAAATCCCTTTCAAAGACTCTTGTCTGTTTAAAATGGGCTTGCACAATACCCCATGCAAGAGAAAATAGTATGTCCTTTTAAGGAAGAAAGTATTCTCCCCAAAATAGGGTTGAGCATAACCAGTTGAGCACAAGTCTGTAAAGAAGCATTCTGTGCTGGTTGTTGTTGTCCAGAGCATGAAAATGAAGGTGAGTCATGGCGTTGCAAGATGCAAGATGGAGATATGTTAAAGATTTATGCTTTGTGCATTTCTGAAGTTTATTCTTGCTCGATTTATACTGCAGGTTTTAGTTTTCCTATTTTCGCTGCTGCTTCTTATGGCAGACACTTTGCCAGTATATGCACCGGTAGATTGTGCGGACATATACATCGAAGGCTTTGGTCATAGTGGAGTGTACACCATCTATCCAGCTGGGCCAACCTCCCCCATCCTGGTTTACTGTGACATGGACTATGGCGATGAGCCTGAGGGTGCTAAATGGACAGTGTGTACCGACTTCTACATAATTATCCACGCATGTATTAATGAGCATCTTTATTTATATAACTCCTATGATTGCGATTTTACAACCCATTTTTAAACATGTTTAGGTATACCTTTTTTCATCATAGGGATAGTTACTCTTCACCTCAAACAATTGTAAAATATTAGCCTAATCAGGGAGACCCCTAAAGAGTTTGGTTAACACAAACGTATCATCACAAAGTAAATCATTACGATAGATCAACCTTCTCATACATTGTCTGAACAAGTTCATCTTTCCCCAGGTGATTCAAAAAAGGAAGGATGGGACTGTCAACTTCTACCGGGGGTGGGACCAGTACAGGACTGGTTTTGGACAGGCTTCTGGAGAGTACTGGTTGGGTGAGAATCGTGTTGAATGTTTCTTAAATAGGGTGTGAAAGAAGAAAAATTGGGTTAGCTTGTGCCAGGAACAATAACGCTCAAGATTTAAATGAATAGGGTTTATATAGGGTTAACATTTTATATCCTTTTCCAGATATGGCTAAGATATACTCTTAACATCTGCTTTGTTGTCTTTGCTCTTTCATTTACAATTTTTCTTGGCTCCCTACTCAGGACTGGAAAACATACATCTGCTTTCACTGAGAAAGAGATATGAGTTAAGAGTGGACATGGAAGACTTTCAGGGCACTAAAGTCTATGTCCAGTATTCATCCTTCTCTGTTGGTCCTGAGAATGAGGGCTACACTGTACATTTCACTGGCTTCAAAGATGGAGGAGCAGGTAAAGAGGCTTTGCTTTGATGTCAACCTAATCTTGAAGTAAAAACTCATATATCTTCAGACGTATGTTTAACCGAATGACTGCAAATCCCAATGCATTCTGTATTTCAGGGGGTTCTATGACAGAACACAATGGGAAGAAATTCTCTACGTTTGACAAAGACCAGGACACCTTTGCTTCAAACTGTGCAAAAACCTTTCTTGGAGGATGGTGGTATGGTGAATGTCACAGTGTTAATCCAAATGGAATGTATCTCTGGGGTAGCTCAATTTATGGGATAGGAATTAACTGGGTGTCATTTAAAGGCTATGAATATTCTCTGAAAGCCATTCAGATGAAGATAAGGCCTGTGCAATAAAAGCACTTTAATATAAGTTATACCAGCTGTTTTACAGAGGGTGTGTAATTCAAGTGTTTTATTCATAATGTGTTATAATTAATAAAAGCAACTATATACAATATTGAATTTCTGAAAATAGTGTAGAATTACATCTTGGTAAACAGCACTAGTCTTGGGCTGATGACAAAACCCTGAATAACAAGGATTTAAATGACAGGATAGCTAAAATGAAGAACATTTCATCTTGATTTAAGTACAATATAATGATGTACAATCTAACCTGGGCTGGTTAGTCAGAGATTATAGGTAGTGTAAATGTACTGTATATGCACATCTCATCTCATACTTGTTTCTTTCAAGGCACTCTAATAAAAACATCCATCCTGTGCAGAGAGGAAAGTTTGATTAGTTCTTGATCAAAATGTTCTAGGTGCATCAGGAGATGACGTTTCATAAATACTGATCCATGATTCAACCTAATTTGAAACTAATTTTAGTAAAATATTTGCCTCATGAATAATTCACGGGCTTGTTTTCATGTATAGGCCTTATGCGTTGGCTCATTAGAGTGAATTTTCTAATTTGATTAACATGGGACAGGGCCACTGTTACTGATACGACCAGAGGTCTACCTCCTAGTCAATCACAGGCTCAGCGCTGTCTATTCTCCTCATCCAAAGAGCATGTCCATTCAAACTGACGCCTTCCCCATCGCTTTCTGCAGCAGGCATATTAGCCCAAGACTGGCGTTGAACACCCGGTCGTGTTTGAAGAGCATTTGGTGGAAGGCGTTCAGAGGGAGACGGCCGGTGGGGTCAGCGTGCTTCAGGGCAGTCATGGGCATGTACAGCCGATTGGTCTGGTGGCGGAGGGGAGGGTCCTTGGCTGTGATCACTCGCACTGTTTGCTGGATGAAGAGATTTCAATTAATTATGCACTTATGCATGTTTCTTTATTCATCTGTGACCTTGCGCTACAAAAACAGATTTTGTAAAGTTATTTGTAACACTCTTGCCTCTGCTACTTCGTCCGGCGTCTGGCTTAGCGAGGTAAAGATCCGTCGTGAGTAGGGCAGGTAGAGCTGACGGAAGATTTTGGCAGTCTCCTCGTCTGTCCCGGACAGGTCCATTTTCTCAGCGTCCTCATACAGCTTCCTCTCGAATTCTGTTGCTACGGGGCCGGGCTCCACGAGAGTCATCCTCGTGACAAGAAAGTAAAACAAAAGGCTACTGGTGCTGTTTAACTGTCTGACCTACCAGAAACAACATTGGCTTGCTGTTGAGTGAGGCAGTGTTGACCTAGTTTGGCGTTTCACCTTTAATGACACTGTTTGCGTAATGAAAACAGATATTAGATGTGCCCAACAGATATCCGTTGCGCTAGAAATGCACTTACTTGACGTTAAACTTCAAAGCTTGTACCGCTAGGCTCTCGCAGAGCCCCTCCACGGCAAATTTGGACGCGGCGTAGACGTCATTGAAAAGCAGGCCTGTGTGCAACCAGAGGCAACCAATTACAACTATCACACGTAGACGGAATGCACAGAGTATGCGCTTTAGCTTCGTCTCGCTCTACGGACTGTGTGTGTGTGTGTGTTTGGGCCATGTCTGGCAGAGAGGGACCCACCCTGAATGCCCATCACGCTGCTCATCACCACAACGTGGCCCTCTGACGCCGCTTCATGTCGGGCAGGACCTCCTTCAGCAGCCGAGCCAGACCAAAGAAGTTGGTGTCGAGGAGCTCCTGCATGTCGGCCACGCTTTGGCATTCCAGCGGCCCAATCATGCCCACGCCGGCGTTGTTCACTGAGTGAGGCAGACAATGGCAGTCACGACTCTGCATCAAGAGCTACATGTAAGCTATATCAGATACATTACAGGGAACACAGGCCAGGGTGTACAAATGTGATTGGGAGAGTGCACTACTTTTAAAGGTTGCTGATAAGAGCTATGGATTACTATGAGCTGTGTGTGTTTGGTGGAGGCGAGGCCTAGTCACCGAGCACGTCCACACATCTGTCCGGCAGGCTGTTGACACACTCTCTGATGGAGGCTTCACTGCAGGCATCCAGCTCTTTGATCCCCAGCGTTCTATTCAGAGCATCCCCAGCCGCGCTCTCCAGAGGCCCTCGCTTTCCCAGGTCCCTCATGGTTGCAACCACTGGTCCAAGTTTAAAAACACAAGAACAAAAAGTAGGCCTACTGTATATATCCTTTATCATAGTTAATGCTTGTTTGTCAGCCTGTGGGCATTCAACAAGGTCAGTCTCCTGAGATGATTCTCCGTGACTCACCTCTGAAGCGCTTCAGCTCGTCCTTAGCCAGTCGTGCAGCCACGGCGAGTCCAATGCCCGAGGAGCAGCCTGTCACCAGAACCTTCCTGGTACCCATGGCTGCCTGACTTGAGGTCAGCTATTGGAGAATCCAGTCTGATCTCTAAACAGGGGCGGTAAGCTTTCACATATCCTTTTACACCTCGGAAAGATTGGGACCTTTTATAGTAGTCAGAAAAACAAGCGGTTATTATGCATATTACTTCTAAAAAGTAATTTTCTAGCTATCACCACATTGTGGTTTTGGCTGGTTTAGTAGATGTTATGACTGCACAAACTATGGGGAATGAATATACATTTTTTTCATGATATTAGTTCAGGAGGTCATGGACTCAATAATCCTATTTTTGTATACAGACAATGCCAAAATCCTAAAATCCGTTGGTACCTTGAACGTCTGTCTTAATCTATTTAGGAATCTTAGGAACGCTATGATAAGGTCTACATTTTGCTGCTAGTCGGATTAGGATAGATATGAATTTAATATGGCATCATTGTTGTTTACTATCATTACAGTTTATTTCAATAATCTAAAATCACGCAGGCCAACTAAAATTACATTGACGTTGATTTTTTAAAAGGACATCACATAATCCAAAAGACTTGGAATAGTCTGGAAAAAGCACTACTACATAACTACATGAAAATACAGGTCACCTGTGCAAGCAGACATAACCATTACAAACTCTTTAGAACAATAGCCTACTAACCTGTTCGACGCTGCAAAACTGCAGAGTACAATGTCATCGAGATAAAGCGCAGAAGCTTCGGAGAAAAGTACTCGGTCGGGACATGGGGCAACATAAACCAGCTATGACCTACATTGAGTGGAATTAATAGGCAACAGAGTTTTTTTGTTTGTTTTTTTATCTGGGGATTGACTTGATGCATTGGACGCTCAACTTCAACTCAACTCAACTCAACTCAACTCAGCTCAACTATAAATTAATAAATGACGTAAATCGTCTAATTTACTTAGTTGGGAGTAGATCTATGCAGGGAAAGTATTTTATGTTCAGTTTCTGAGGACCATATATTTATGTGTGCTTTTTAAATGCCATATCTGAGCCTAAGATCTTAAAATTCCCTTTTGTTTGTGGTATTTAACTTTGTATTTTTGGCAATGCACCCATGGTGAATGGAACTTATGGTTAAACAGGACTTACATGGATATATTTCCAATGGGTGATGTGAGCATTTCCATTGTGTACAACACTTCAATCAGACATCGAGCATCAAGTATTTTCTGCTAATCACAATTACCACAAGAGGTCCATCTTGCGTTGATTTTTGCGTTTGCTCCTGCCCAAACAGAAGTTTCGTTTACAATGTTACTGGAGTAGCAAAATTTGTGTTGGTCGTTTCCCTTTTTACTCTCCCGTGAATTGCTCATCATCAACATTCCTACATTAGAGGGAAGCACTTTGGGTACAGCCAGTCATGTACATCAAGCCATAACACTTCAACAATGGAAAAATAAATCATCAATAGTTTCAATATCATCACAAGTTCCTTAACTGGAAGTATTTTCTGAAAAATACATTGTTTATGGACTCGTCATGGACAATATCAAAGATGACTTTCTGGTCATAGATTTTAAAGCCATGTTGTTTGTATATGAGTAATTGTTCAATAATAATAATAATAATAAAAACATTAGAGGGAAGCTTATAATAATAGGTTTCGATAAAACTTTAAACCTTTACCTACCACATGTCTTTTGCTAGCAATTCGACTAAAATGAAAGCTATTACTTTTCTGTTTTTAATAAGTGTTTGATTATGTAATGCCAAAGTGTATACAAAGTTTTATTACAAAAACAACAGTAACTAAGAAATTGCTCTGACCCAAAAGAATTACAAAGTGTCTCCTCGCCTCAATGTAATTTTGTGTCTTACGCAATATGGCCAGATAGAAATGAGCATGACATTGAGCCAAATGTTTCATATCAATATGATGAAACAAACAGCTCTCTCTAGTTTGGCTTTAATAAGGAATTTGACAACCAACCTGTGAAACGACCAACCCTGGTCTCCCCTATGTTAATAAAAAGATTTGCATATTTGCTTGAACATATCACCTTTCAACATGTTCCCTCTCACCCCAGAGGTTAATGTCCCAGGGAAAGCATCTGTCCGCCTTTATGAAACCTAATAGTAGGTGTATTATATATACTGTTTAGCATAGATTGCAGCACTAAGAGGCATTTATAAAATCAAATATGGGTGACTCACTCATTGATTTATTTATTGACTGATTGGTTTCAAAGTCAGTGATTTGCATTGTGTAAGCCCAGCCATCCCAGACAAGTTAAAACATTGTAAAACATTTATCTTTTTGTGTTTGAAAAATGAATAGAGCATTCAAAAGTGCCACCCAGTTTGATATGATTCTATTAATGAATGCAATGAATTCAGACATTTTCTCAACCACCCACACCAGAGCACCCATGCATGACCACAAGGCTTAGTTCTACAACAATCCTGTGATCAGAAACCTACATCCGGAAACATATGCAATACATAGATGGAAATGTCATGTAAATATCTATATCTAATGTATACACAAGAAAGGTAGAAACCATTACTTGAATGGCCAGTATCCTATCCTATATCCTGTTGGTCAAGGATGGTAAGAAGCGTTCGGTCTCCAGTGGTGCAACATAGTATATCAACCATTGGTAAACATCTCATCGATCAGGGAAATCATACAACGCATGTGATGTAACCAAGTCCATGCAGACAGAAAGGTTTTCTTGCTGTTTGCTACTTTTGCCCTATCACTGTAAGAAGTGTTATTTTGGATCAAAGTAAAAAATTTAGTTCACATTGTTACAGCTAATTGTTTTACTTTTACTCAATTAAAACAATTACATTGAAGTAAATCAGAAATATAGAATGAACTTAAATTAAAAAAAAGCTTACAACCAATGGCTATTTTCAAATATCATGAAATCAACATTTATACTTGCCACAATGGTCTCACATTGGATTAATTTATAT
>JAVQIZ010234920.1:0-12197 GCA_036023535.2 Galaxias brevipinnis | reverse complement strand
ACCTTTTATCTGCACTGTCCACTTTTTTTGCTGCAACAATGTAAATTTCTCCGCTGTGAGACGAATAAAGGATTTCTGATCTGAAGTGACAGCAGTGTTTTTTTCTTTCAATTTAACTTTTGCTACACGGCGACACCAGTGACACGACTCCAGGAGACCACTACTTTCATGAATTATTTTATAATATTCATTTGGAATTAATATAATATAAATGTTTATGTCCTTTACATCATATATGTGATAGTTATGTATATATTATTGCATTTTAAAATGGTAGAAAAACCTGTTTTTGACCGAAAAATACAGCACGCGTCCTATACATGACTAGGGGGACGAGCACTTCTGTGGTGATAAAAAGTTTATATTATTGATGAAAAACTAAAATTGCCACATTGATGGCTCAAGAAGGTGTAATTGTTCAAATAACATATTGTAGTAGTTTAAAATATAAATAAATTGTAACCTTAAATTGTTTTTAAAATTTGTATATTGCTGCAAAAGTAAGGGACAGAAAAATGGACGTTTCCATAGAATGACCCATATACACTCACTGGCCACTTTATTAGGTACACCTTGCTAGTACCGGGTTGGACCCCTTTCACCTTCAGAACTGCCATAATTCTTCATGGCATAGACTCAACAAGGTGCTGGAAACATTCCTCACAGATTTTGGTCCATACCGACATGATAGCATCACTCAGTTTTCTGCAGATTTGTCGGCTGCACATCCATGATGCGAATCTCTCGTTCCACCACATCCCAAAGGTGCTCCATTGGATTGAGATCTGGTGACTGTGAAAGCCATTCGAAGTGAACACAGTGAACTCATTGTCATGTTCAAGAAACCAGTTTGAGATGATTTGAGCTTTGTGACATGGCGCGTTATCCTGCTGAGAGTAGCCATCAGAAGATGGGTACACTGTGGTCATAAAAGGATGGACAGGGTCAGCAACAATACTCAGGTAGGCTGTGGCGTTTTAACGATGCTCAGTTGGTGCTAAGGGGCCCAAAGTATGCCAAGAAAATATCCCCCACACCATTACACCACCACCACCAGCCTGAACTGTTGATACAAGGCAGGATGGATCCATGCTTTCATGTTGTTTATGCCAAATTCTGACCCTACTGTCCGAATGTCGCAGCAGAAATTGAGACTCATCAGACCAGGCAACATTTTTCCAATCTTCTATTGTCCAATTTTGGTGAGCCCATGCGAATTGTATCCTCAGTTTCCTGTTCTTAGCTAACAGGAGTGGCACCCGGTGTGGTCTTCTGCTGCTGTAGCCCATCTGCTTCAAGGTTCGACATGTTCAGAGATGGTCTTCTGCATACCTTGGTTGTAACCAGTGGTTATTTGAGTTACTGTTGCCTTTCTGTCATCTTGAACCAGTCCGGCCATTCTCCTCTGACCTCTGGCATCAACAAGGCATTTTCACCCAGAGAACTGCCGCTCACTGGATATTTTCTCTTTTTCGAAGCATTCTCTGTAAACCCTAGAGATGGTTATGCGTGAAAATCCCAGTAGATCAGCAGTTTCTGAAATTCTCAGACTAGCCCGTCTGGCACCAACAACCAGTTCAAAGTCACTTAAATCACCTTTCTTCCCCATGCTGATGCTGTTTGAACACCAGGTCATCTTGACCATGTCTACATGCCTAAATGCATTGAGTTGCTGCCATGTGATTGGCTGATTAGATATTTGCATTAACAAGCAGTTGAACAGGTGTACCTAATATAGCGGCCAGTGAGTGTATATGTATTATATATATAAGTACAGTATACAGAATCAGTCAAAAGTATATATTCATATTTTTGTTATATACTGTATATCTGTGTATGTATGTACGTGTGTATATTCATACTTTTGTTGTACTGTTTTGTTTTGTTTTCATAACTTAATGATGACATCAACCTCTTCCATGGGTTCATTTATCCATTCGTCTATTCGTACTGGCATTCCTTAATTTTCTTCATATCTATCTGATCGACTGAACCAGGGGCACAGACCACAACTGTAAATGTGGTACTTTATTAGTAAAAGTGCATCTAATTGTAATTGTAATTCTTGTTTCAGGCCCTTGAAGACCTTGAGAAATCTTCAGGGCACAGTCACCCCGATGTAGCCACCATGCTAAATATTCTAGCGCTCGTATACAGGTGAGAGATTTTACCCAGGTTAGCCATCATGCTATCTATACTAGCACTAGTCCACAGTGAAGAGGAGTTAGCGTTGCTGGCATCCACGTAAACATTTGGTGAGAAGGGGCTAGCTTAATTAGCTTCCACATTCCATTTTTTAACACAAGTTTTCTTTCGGGAGGATTAGCTGAATTTAATACCTCTCAAAATACAAACTAGTCTACATCAAGGACAGTTCAAAGTACCACATCTCAAAAAATCTGTTAAGACATTCTTATATTGTTCACATTTTCTGTTTATTGTTAACTTTGCAGAGACCAGAACAAATATAAAGAAGCAGCCAGCTTGCTGAACGATGCTTTGGAGATCAGAGAGAAGACCCTTGGCATTGACCATCCGGCTGTAGGTTCCACACCATGGAGATAGAACTCTAGTGTTCTATCGCTATGGTTACACTGTCATAACTCTATGTGGTTAAGATTCCCCTAAACACCCTGTAGCCTGTCTTAAAGCAGACGGCAGCTTATATTTCCATGTTATATAGATGTCTGGACAGATTGTGGATGATAATACATGAAAGGGAGCATTGAATGTTTATGTGGACACCTTTTATCAACAACACCTTTCAAAATCAGTTACTGTTGATACACTGCCATTCTGTCAATATCGATGAAATTAGTTTTTATGCTTATCTATAACATACGAGTACGCTAAGTTAGGCATAAAAGATACAAGGGCTTGTCATAGGCTTAGAGTGAGATAATACCTGAACTGCGTGGCTTACTGTTGTCTGAACATAGTCTACTGTATGTTTTTATATTTGATTTTGTGGATTCCTCTCTGTGTGTATGCGTGCCTGCGTGTGTACAGGTGGCCGCCACACTCAACAACCTGGCCGTGCTCTATGGGAAGAGAGGGAAGTACAAGGAGGCAGAGCCTTTATGTAAAAGAGCTCTGGAAATCAGAGAGAAGGTAACACACACACTGTCTCACACACACACATACAAAATACATAATGTCTCACATACACAACACACACACACACACACATTACATTACATTCATTTAGCAGACCGTTTTATCCAAAGCGACTTGCAAAAAATTTTGCCTACAAAACACACACACAGTACCGCTTGCATACACACACACCGTCACCCCACAACAAGGCCTCATTATCATTTGTATAATACAATACACACACTCACGACACAAACACACATACTTACTCAGTGCACACGTTATTACACACACCCCATACAAAATAGCATGTACTGTACAATATTTATATAATAAAAGATAATTCATTAATATATTATTGATACATATACAGTATCCCGCACACTCAGACAGTTCTGTTTGAACTGATAGAACACTGGAAAACTGATACCACAACAACTGTGCCTATTCAAGTTGTAACACCAGCCCCAGTACAAGGCAAACTGATGGCTCATCCTTTTCACAACGTGCTTTTTCTTCTTCTGATCAAGGTGTTGGGCACAGACCACCCGGACGTCGCTAAGCAACTGAACAACCTGGCGCTGCTGTGTCAGAACCAGGGGAAGTACCAGGAAGTGGAGCGGTACTACGAGCGGGCCTTACACATCTACCAGAGCCGCCTGGGGCCGGACGACGCCAACGTAGCCAAGACCAAGAACAACCTGGTGAGAGAGAAGAGAGGGAGGTAGGGAGATGAAGGGAGAGGGTAGAGGTAACACACATACATACACACACACAGACAAGGGCGTACACACGCGCACACACACACACACACACACATTCCTGCTTTTATTTGCTCCACTGATTATTAAAATTAGGCTGGTGTGCAACCACCTACAATTTTTAACCCTATTTCACAGCTGGTCTTGCAGTTACAAGGAGAGGGGGAGGAGGAGGGAGAGTGAGAGAATGAAAGAGTGTGAGAGAAAGATGAGGAGGTGTGATAGTGCCGTGAACAATCCCTGTCTGTCTCGTGTGCATCTAGGCGTCGTGCTATCTGAAACAAGGGAAGTACCGACAGGCGGAGTCTCTCTACAAAGAGATCCTGACCAGAGCACATGAAAAGGAGTTTGGATCTGTGGAGGGTAAGCTGCTGTGTGTGTGTGTGTCGGTATCCGTCTATGTCTGCTTATGATTCAGTATAAAGTTATAATATTTGCTATCACCCTTTCAAGTGATTGTTTTCTACAGTCTTAATTAGAAGACGTAAACAGACCAAATCTGTGGGTATGCACATATACAGTACATCAGTGTGTGTTAGTGTGTGCAGTATGTTAACTCTGTGTATAATACAACTAGCTAATTCTGTTACTTATTTCATTCTCTAAATGCTATAGAATTAAAGATGTCTAAATATTATTATAATTGTTGCATTAATCCTGTATGTAACAGGACTATGATTCTGTTACTTCTTTTGTTCTCTATAAATATTATTATAATGATAATATTATGTTAATGGTGTGTGAAACCGTTGCCCAGGCGACGGTCGTCGTTGGTCGCAGTGTGAGGACGGCTCCAGACAGGACGGGCTGGGCGGTCTGAAACGTAGCGGCTCCTTCACAAAGCTCCGAGAGTCCATCCGACGCAGCAGTGAGAAGCTAGTCCGCAAGCTAAAAGGAGGCGGGACCCAGGACGCACCCCAGAGGACTCCTGGGTAATGTAGTGTTTTTGAGTGGATGTTTTTAAATATATATATATATATATATATCTGTCTGTACAACCAGACTTGAATTCAGTTGATCAGAAGTCAAAATAAGTTATTATAAATATCAGTCTACGAATTTTGTTTCGATTCATACGTAGGCACATTGATTGTTTTTTTAGTAGATAGTCACACAAAAAAAGTGTTTGTAAGGTGCCAATAATCAGATTTGTTCTGTGTCAGGATGAAGAGGGCCAACTCTCTGAACATGTTGAATGTGGGAGCTAGGGATCACCCAGAGGCTGCTCGGGTGAGTTCACACCTCTGTCCAGGAGGATGTTTACGGGACAAGGAAAGGGTTAAAGGGATATTAGATAATAGGAAGAAGATAATATGCATACATTTGTCTTATATTTATCTTTATTTGTTAACAGTAGCTACATTATATTATACAGCATTGTTTGTGTAGTTGCAGTTTAACTCATCTCTGAAGTGATTGTACTTATGCATGTCTTAATGTAATACAGTACTGCTGTTTTGAAGGCAAAGGGTGGTCAAATATTGATTTGATATATATTTTCTTTTCACTTACTGTATTTTATTAATTGATCAAAAAAATTACATTGATGTATATATTTTTAAAAGCATTCTTACTCCAAAGCATTTTGCACACTTTTACACAGTCCTGTATATGTAAATAACTTTTGGATAAATGTTTGTGTTGTCTTCCAGAGTCCTGGACGGCTGACCCAGTCTCGTGGCCTCAGCTCCAGCACCCAGAGCCTGGCACGACGAGGTTCCCTTTGTTATACAACAGAGACACACACAACGCTCTAACAGACACACACACACACATTCCTGCTTTTATTTGCTCCACTGATTATTAAAATTAGGCTGATCTTTCAGTTACAGTGCGCACATACACTAAACCACAACAACCTGTAACTTATTTTTAAGCTACCCAATTATTTGGAAAGTATTTGAGTGTATATTTTACATTGCAGCTGCAAACTCTTATTATTTTTTAAACGTTTAATAGTTATTCCACTGTTGTATATTGAGTGCCCTGTTCATCTTCGGAACAGAATCACCAGTGTTTTCCTACTGTATTTGGTACTTACACAAAAACGGTAGTCAGTTAAGACCAGAATATACTGTACTACGCAAATATTTTATTCCTGATTGATTTAGGATATTTCACTTTTTTTAAAATCTTTTTTGTAGTTGTTATTTTTGGGAAATATTTGTTGTTGAAAATCCCAAGGCAGAAAAAAAACCTTCCATGTTCTGCCTTGCATTTTCGATGGCATGAATTAGGAAATCAACTTTGAAAGTGTTCATTTGGGACACTCTCAAAAAAAGTGAAAGTTTACTATTGATTAATGTATTGTTTTCTTTGTGGCACCTTCCACTTCTTTCTACACATGTGATAGTTAACATGCAGAGGTAGCAGTTTTCGAATATAGAGGTAGCTGTTTTTTTAGAATGTAGAAGCTGTTTCCCAAAACAAAGAACACAGAGTGTTCTAGAACACTATAGTGTTCGACAATGCGGTTTTGCACTAGATGCGATTTAGCAAATTTCCAGTTCTGAGTGCTGATCAATGGATGTACAAAATTAATGAAAAGTTGACTTTGTGAATCTAGAGTACGGAGACAGAGTGGTTTATATGTGAGCTGAATTATATAATTCTGTTTTCTTTATTCTATTTAGCCACACTAAATAATGTTTTAATAGTGAGAGGGAGGTGAGGTAGACATGATTTATGTTGAAGGTCGAAAATTATTCCAGATCAATACCAATTACTGGATATCAACATGATCAGGTGTTATTACAATTTAGTTGTGTTCACTCATCACAATATCAGCCAAAGTTTAAAGACGGCGCATATATATTGTAAATTTTATTTAATTTCATTATTTATAAACTATACAAATGCCCCAAAGCAAAAATAGCACTGTGCCTACAAAGTATTGCCCCTAGTTTTTCTTTTTACTAGAAGGCAATGTTTTCAAAAAGACAATTAAGTCTGATGTCACCTCTCAGGATATTTAATGTGAGCTAAGATAGAAGAAATTAAACATGGTGTTTTCTGTCGTTGAAAATCTACTGAATTAGTATTTTGAAGTATTTTAAAACGTGTATTATAGTAATGTAGGGGAGATTGAATATTGTCAGTGGTTTAGCTTAACTATTTGGAGAATGTTACATAACTGACTATCAAATGCACAAGCCTCATTCACATACACCATAGAGTGCTGCACTGTTACGTTTTTAAATCTTTGGGAAATACATTATTTTATTTTATTTTTTAACTGAATATAATAGCTAATGTTGAAATAAATTATTTCAAGTCTGTTGAAGTCCTTAACCTTTCTTGTTGAAAGACGTGGATTTACTATTTTTGCAGTTTCAAAGTGTCACAATTAGTTCTGCAATGTATTACTCAAGAGAGGAAAAGACTAAACAACATAGTACAAACAAATTATATTTATTATTCAGTCACCTGGTCACAAAACAAGTGACTAATGCATTACAAAAACATGTATTATACGCAGTGACAGAGTTTAATAAAAGACCCGAAGCAGAGGGCTCTGTATGACAAACAGCACATAGAAACCGGCTGACATTTCACAATAAAAGCCTGGTTTGAGGGACGGTGCGCACTAGTATGCACCACTCATACTTTCAGGAATGTCAGATCGAATCAGCCCACAGCAGTGGTTCCCACGGTGACAAGAGGCCCGTTCCATTACATAATTCAAGCTTAACTTTAAGCCAAACGCAAGAGACATATTATAAAAAGAAATCCAAAATAAGGGTTTGTTCCATTTTCTCCCCGACTGATCAGGGGCATGAAAAATGGCCTGACATGTGTAACTTACCCATAAGTTTCATCACACAACCGATGCATTCTCAGAAAAAACAGAGATGCAGGCTGAGCCAGGCACAGCCTTGTTCATATTCATGCTATTATTTTCTCAGGAGGAGGTGACGGAGGATCCGCATAGTTACATGGTCTAATACGACATCGCCCCCCCACCCCGCCATCACTCACCTACCAACGTCACTATCTATCCTAAACACAGGAGCAACTCTTTCCTCGATCAAACGCTAAGAACGTCCTGTTCTGAAACGCCCTGGTTAAAACAGGAAGTAGCCATGGCGGTCGTCGAGGAGGGCGATCGCGGTCAGTCGCTCGAAGTTGTCATGGTAACATCCCCGGATAGAGTTTCCTACCGTCGTCATTTGGTGTCAGAGGGTCGTGGTTTACGACTGGTGGGCGATCTGAGCGATCTTCTTCAGCATCTCCTCCGACTGCAGCTGCTCCAGGGTCAGCAAGGACAGACCCAGCTGGTCCTCCTGTGTGTGGGAGGAAGGGAGGGCGGGGGGGGAGAGACAGAGAGAAAGAGATGGATGACGGGTTAGAAAGAAAGACTGTGTTGGGTTAGACTGGAGAGAAAGTTGAGAGGATTTCATTGTGATTATTGTGTTCATAAACAGGTTGTCTTTTGCCTGTGTGTGTGCACATCAATCTATCAGTCTGAAAGGCCTGAAAGTGTTGAGCTGGTATTTATTTGTATTAAAATATATGCTCGTGTGTGTACACCGGTCTACCTGTCTGAAAGACCTAAAAGACCACGTGTGTGTGTGTGCGCGCGTGCGCACTGGTCTACCTGTCTGAAAGGCTGGGCCATCTGCCTCAGGAAGTGCTTGGAGAGCTGGATGGTCTCGTCTATGGTCAGGTTCAGACTGCTGTCAGTCAGGTGCTCCTGGATCCAACGAGGAAGCTTCCCTCGCTTGTCTGCCCGCGAGTACCGCTGAGAGAAGAGAGACAAAGCCCTTGAGAGGTGGGGGGGGCGCCTTATGGTTCAATCGGGTAAAAACAACAATGTGTTTTAATGTATAGCAAAACTTGGCAAACCTAGTTAGGTTCACAAAAAGGACACTTACACCCTTGACTAACACACAGACTAGCAAACACACCAAATGTTTTGACTATCTCCACTTGATATTTGGGTCATGTTTATAGTGGTACAGTATATTTCTCGTGTTTTTTCTCGTGCACCAGAATTGCCCTCCACATGGACTGACAAACACAGACTAACACACACGGAATAACACACACTAACATGGACTAACGCACACACTAACACAGATACGCACGGCCTGTCTGAATAAACCTCCTCCTCCTCCTCCCGTTACCTTGTCAGCGAAGATCATCAGGCCGTAGTCGGTCTTTCCCCGAATGGCCCGGCCCACACACTGAGCAGCGTGCCGCATGGCGTCAAACGTCAGGAAGTCGTTCTCCCGTATCTGGAAATTGTCCCGCATGTACTCCAGACGAGCCTGAGAAAGGCAGAGACAGAAAAACATTCAGGTTATGCTACATGGGTTTATAATACATATATTGATATAGGGTTCTTTAAAAGCATTTTTTTTTGCTGGGGTTAATAGAGGAAGAGCAGAAAAGAGGAAGACTCGGGTGAAGAAGAAGAGAATTGAGATTAGAAGGCCTTGTCTAGAACTAGCTTTCTTTTGTTTTGATTCTCTGTCATGTAGAGCACATTGACCTGCACTTGTATGAAATGTACTAAGTAAAGATTATTATTATTATTATTATTATTATTATTATTATTATTACTACTACTACTCACCTTGAGAATGCGGCTCTGTGTGTAAACATAAGGAACTCCGAACATGATCACTGCACGGCCGAAGTGATGCACTGTGGGAAACGTAGTCCACGACTGATTTGTTTTATACAAAATATTTACCATACATTTTCATCAAATAATACTTTTGGCGAAGAACCATAGTTATAAATTCATCACTTACAATAGTTTCTCAAAAGGTATGTTTTGTGACAACACCATTCACATTTCACCCTCTTCCAAAGCCCCAAAATGTAACAAACAGGCTCTGTGGAGATATCCATTTATCTTTTTAGCATAGTGAAATAAGGTAAATGTTTTTACCAAAGTCTATTCCTTCAGACACCTTTCCTCTGGCGACTGAGAGCAGGATAGCTCCTCTGCCATTCTCACATGCCTGAAGAAACAACAAAAAAACACGTCATGTACTTTATCACACTTTCAAATCTGAAAATAAATATATTAAAGGAATGGGTTCAACATTATACTTTCTTAACAAACATTATTGAAGTAAAACATCTCTACTGTTGAAGCAATAAATTAAAGAGACTTCTACAGTACGTCACCTACTTTACCTCAGAGCTAGGTCACATATTAGAGACCAGATTCAAAGATCACTACATTCATATAAACTCACATCCACTAGTCAAATATAATAGACTGCCAGATAAAACGACTGAAACAAAGGCTGTACAGACTTCCTGGAACTTCTCCAGTGCCATGCTGGTCTCTGCAGCGTCAGGTGTCTCAATGAAGATCAGCTTGTTCCTCTGAACGTTCTCCAAGATACCCTGATAACACACACACACACACACACACACACACACACGTGTTTATAATAGAAAGTTAGTCACTGGAGAGTGTTTGTGTGTGTGCGTGTGTGTACAAGCCTGCACTCACCTGTTCGTACCAAGACGCCACTATGTTCTCCATGTACATGTAGCTGGTGAAAAAGGCCACAATGCCGTCTGGAACGATCGCCGACATCTCCAGCAGCAGGTTGCCATAGTTACGGATCACAGCTGAGGCAAAAAAACAGCAGAACAAGGAAGATACATTGTAACAGAGACTGTGGTTACATCCACTCCCCTTAGGTGACTGAGAAAACTTTGTGGGAATCCCATTTAGGTTATGGTTCATAGGACTATGTATCATAGACAACACAGGACTATGTTTGCTGGATTACATTTTCCCAAGTATATCAAAAGTGTGTACAGACATTAGGGTTACTCGGTGTACAGATATTAGGGTTAAAAGTGTGTACAGATATTAGGGTTACTGTGTGTACTGATATTAGGGTTACTGTGTGTACACATATTAGGGTTATTTTGTGTACAGATGATAGGGTTAAAAGTGTGTACAGATATTAGGGTTACTGTGTGTACAGATATTAAGGTTACTGTGCAGGATTGATCGACTCCCACATGAGCAACAGAATCACAGAGGCAGCAGTTCAACTAACCAAAGTCTTCACGCGTCTCAAACTTGGAGCTAATGGCAACCTGGTCGTTGCCCCTGCCAACCACCTGTCAAACAGACAAACAAACAATAAGAAAGAAAGTGGAGCTAAACCTCATAGATTAACCCAGATTATGCCGTTTAATGAAACAACGTGTTACATAATAAAATAACACAATATAAATGTTTTAGCTGTTTTAGAAACCGCACAACTACAGAAAATAAGAGACATATAAATGTAATAAAATAAATGAACGATATGAAAGGGAAAGAATGTGTTTATAAAAACACATTGGTTTAATGATCCATCTTTGTGAAGTGACCCACCAGAGGACAGAGGCAGGTGCGCGCCAGGGTCATGGTGAAAGACGCCATGGTAACAGGGCGAAAGTCAAGTATTCTGGGATAGATGTCCAACGGTGAAAGGGTCTGTGAAAACAGAGAAATAGAGAAAGGGGATTCGGATTATCAACATTATAAAATAATTTTTATTTTATCATTTTAATTCACTAATTTAACACCCAATTAAGGTTGGGTCTCTTGCTCTTAATCCGTGTTTTAAAAATCAGCATTTATTATTTATCTTTTTGGCCCTTTTTTAAGCTCTCGCTAACAGTGCACTCTGCTAAGCCTGACTTTAGGCCAGCTGAGGACTGAGTCAGTATGTGAGGAGCTGGTGACACCTACAGGACAAACAGTCGACATGGAAAAAGCTTCACTGGTTACAAAATAGGCCTAATGTTCTTTTCTTATATATTTTTTAAAGAACTCCTTATGCTTTAAAGGCATATACAACAGTGACTAGAAAAGGCATGAATGAGGGAGATCTCTAGTCTAAAGTTAGGCTGAGGAAATCTCTTCTTTTTGCTCGTCTTTTCTAACGTGTGCAATGACGCTGGGCCTGCATCAGATTGGAGACAAAACCCAGCAGGAGGCCTGTAATCACAGATTAGTCCATACTGTAGATTACTGCTAATCTAGAAAGGGGGGAGTGGAATAAAGGAGGAGGGGACGGAGAGAGTGGCGTCAGAAAATGAAGGTGCTTCAAAAAATTGTATAACATTCAAGAAGACCGCAAGAAGTACGGAGGGTGAGAGAAAGAGATAGAGTGAGAGATAGGGGGCGAGAGAGAGAGAGAAAGGCAATAGAGCTAGGAAGAGCGAGAGAGAAAGGGATAGAGAAATAGAGAGAAAGAGAGAGAGGGAGGGGGTGCTTCCTACCCCTGATGTGATGATGACAGTCTGGAAGCGTTCAAACACAGGCTTGATGGCGATGGACGGATCCATACAACTGAAAGTCATAGATTC
>JAVQIZ010234919.1:20000-27932 GCA_036023535.2 Galaxias brevipinnis | reverse complement strand
GGGGTTTTACACCAAAAAAATTGCCGGTGTTGCGGGTGGCAGCCGGCTGGCCCCCTGGGGGGGTCTGGCCTGTTGGTGCGCTGTTACACCACGGCGCCGGCCCCCCCCCCCCCCCCCCGCCCCCCGGCTCCACAGCCAGGCTGGGCCCCTAACAGCACTGGGAGCCGTCACCGGGGATGAAGAGGGACGTCGGTGAGGGTGAAAAAAATCCCTCTCTCCTTAAGGTGTACCGAAAGGTCAGGAGCCGGTATCACTGGGAGAATTACTGCGTCTGCCTCCTACCTCCCCATCAACTCAGAGCCCACCTTGGGGAGAGGGTGAGAGGGAGAGGTGGGGGGAAGAAGGAACAGGTGGAGAGGCTGGATATGACCGGTTAGAGAGTAATGAGTGGGGGAGGGGTGGCAGCGACTGACAGGGTGAGCGACGCTGATGAAGGGAGCGAGGTGAAGTAATGGGCTGTGGGGATAGTGAGGAGGGGAGGGGGGTTTGCTGAAGACATCTTGCCCTTGCAGCACCTCATCACATTCAGAGTTTTTCTATCCACGCTTCCTGAACTTCCACTGGCTTTTCCGCTCCAGTTAGCTCACAGCGGACACTGTGATCCGAGGGTCCCTGCATGCCTGTTGTGAAAGTGTGTTCCGCTCTTTAGTTAAGATGTCAATGGTGCATGCGCCTCTTCAAGGTCAACACCCTAATGAGAATCCTCCAGGGACCACGGTAATTATCGAGTAACAACGCAATGCAAGACTGAGGGGAAAAAAGATAATTATTCGTGGGCACGTAGTAGACAAAGGTTTTCATTGCCTCCATTGCAGAGAGATAAATGGCTTGAAAGAGATTCAATTTCCCCAAATACTTAGCTTTTGGTTTCCTTGGGATAATTGCCTATTGCGATGTAAGAGGCACGTCAATCTCGCTAGTGGCCTTTCACATGTGACTGCTGGGAACGAGGTGTTTCCTGTTCTCCTGTCTCTCACGCGGAGGTTTCACTGCGGTGGCATCATGCAGTCACACTCGGGGTGCAGCCACTCACCGTTCTAGTAGGGATTGATTGTATAAAACTACTCGGCTGACCTTACATCAGAGAGCCGTTCTCATAGCCTCTTCATGATGGTGACGTACCCGTTTTTTTCACTCCTCCACTACAAGGGGATTGGAGTGCCAGTGGAGTGTTTGAATGGCACAGAGGCAAACTGAGTGGAGGATTGAGATTGATCAGCAGTGAGACAGTTGCTGTGCCTCTCATTTAGAGTTCCTGATTTTTAAGGTCACCCCCAGCAGAGCCAAAAGGGCACATCAATTTTAGAACCCTCATGAGGAGCAACGTGTCTGCTCCTCAATCACTCAGCCCCCTGCGGAGATGCCACTTTCATGGCATCTGAAGGCATTCTTGATTTGTGTGACGCTTGGGCAGGTGCATGATCGGAATGAAAATAAAGACACACACACACACACACACACACACACAGCTTGAGTAAACAGCAGAAGCTGAAATGGCTGGCTTTGTCTTGTCATACTTTGTGTGTCTGTTTGTAATCAAACAGAACAATAGCTATGGATCATACCACTCTGTTGAGACTCCCAGACTTCTAAGCCCCTTGAATTTTTCCCATACACAATGAGCGTTGGTCTTTAAGCAACAGGGAATAATCATCATCATGTGTGGCCGTGGATCTGGAACTACATTTCGCTGACATCAAAATGAACTGTGACATATTGCAGATTTCTCTTCAGAGTGTAATTGTCTTAAAGCAGGCCGTGGCCACGCTGTGACCTGTCTCCTTGAAAGAAGGGGGCTGTGTAGAGTGCGTGAGACCGTCCCAGACCCCAGCCAGCCAGGCCATCCCAGAGAGCAGCACGAGGACAAAAAAACAATGAGCTGTTCATCCCGACACTGCTTCAGGGAACGGCATGGAGTGGGAGGAGAGGGAAAAGATAACATCACCCAACAAAAAACACACACAGAATTACACACACGCAGACGAGGGAGAGCAGAAGGAGGGAGGAGAGAGGAGGAGGCCAATCCTCCGAGATCAGGGTGACCCTGCGCCGCTCGGGAACATGCTCTGCCTAAGCCCAGAGAAAAGCCTAAACGACACCACTAAGTAATCTCACCGCCGCCGCCATCCCTGGGACTCGGCCTTGAAGCCGACCCCACTCAGCAGAGCGGGGCACAGTGCTCCCAGAGCCCTGGAATGCCGGGCGAGGTTGGGGCACGCGGTCAAATGCTCATTAAAGCGGCTCCATCCCAACAGCAGTGGGATTAAAGAGACACAGTTTCCTGTGATGTCCACCTGCCCTCACGAAGGAACCCATTAGGACCCTGAAAGGGGAAGAAACCCATCACGCCATCAAAGCGCCGCTGTCAAACCTCAGACGCTGTCACGGAGAGAGGATCCTGCCAGTGGAGGAGGCAGTCTGGTGTTGTTCCGAAAGGGCCCGGTGCACGTCTTCCACAGTAGGCCTGTGCTCATGTTTAAAACCATCTCATTGAGATTTAATGGGCAAGCCATCTCTCTGCTCTCTCCTCCCCGGCCCTTGTAAAACACAGTTGACCTCTCCCCTGGGCCCTTTGTTGGTACAGCAGGCCTTCAGTGTATACAGTCATTTGCATTTTACAATTGTTAAACAAATAGCCACCCCCGGCTCCCACTCTGCCACCCACTGTGACCCTCCACCCTCTCAGGTCAGCTAAAGGTAAAACATCTCTCACCGACTCAAAAAAAGACACGATTATCTCTGTTCCTTCTAGATAGTAGCTAAAGTATGACTGTGACGGCAGACACCTCGTCAACAGGCGTGTAATGTATTTGGTGAACCAAGAACTATCATGTATGTGCCCGTTGACTACTGAATGGGAAAGGGTGATGACTCATTTTATGTAGGGCCATTTTGTTTAATTTGTCAAATGGCTCACTGCACCATTTTGTGAACGGGAGCCGTAAAACCGTTGCATTATTGAGCAGTGGCTGCATGGGGGCCCTGCGCGCCATAGATTGTCCCATGTACATTAGCTGATGATGTCAGCAGTGGGAGGGGAAGACGGTGGGTGCGTGGCCACCGGAGGGGTTTTGGGGAGACGTGCTACGGTCTCAGAGTCCTGTCGAGGCGCGTGTGCAGGACTGCGGATCAATAGCCGGCTCGCGGGTAGACCGTGCAGCGTGTGCTGCAGTGCGCTCTTGGACTTTCCTCTGGGGAGGAGTAGGTCACCGGGGTACGGAGCGCCGAGCTGCTCGTGTTGTTTAAGATGGGAGGACAGGCGAGCTGCTCGTGTTGTTTAAGATGGGAGGACACCCGAGCTGCTCGTGATGGGAGGACAGGCGAGCGCTGCGCGTTTGTGTTGCAGCTGCTGATGCGTGAAATGGAACTCAGGTAGCTGAGCGGGCCTCGGGCCTTCCCTGTATCTTCCGCCCAGTGATTACTTTACTCCATTGATTTTCCTCCCTCCTCCACTGATCTGGGTGGAGAGAGAGAGGGAGAAGGATGAAGGAGGAAAGGGAGGAGATAGGAGGTGGATCCATTGATTGACCTGGTCCTAGGGTTCAGCAATTGACAGCAGAACCCGCAGAGGCAATATGCTCCCTCTTAGCCAGCTGGCCTATGCCTAAGGTCCCTTCTCTTTCCCCATGTACTGGTTTGTAAATCCTTCCAGATAGCTCTAATGCTTTTCTATCCAAACAAATTCTGCGGCTCGTAAAAAAAAAAAAAAAAAGCTCTGTCAAGGCAACCGCTGGTATTCCATCGAATAGCCCATTAGGAACATCTTAGGCATGGCTAATGTGTTCCCTTATTAGGGATGTGTTCTAGCCAAGTGCACATTTCGGTTGGTGGTACGCACAGTGTTTGTATTTTCTCTGGCATTATCAAGGTCTGGTGACCTGGCAGAGCAGAGTAAATATATTCATGAGATTTGACTGGCTTCCTCATACTTCAAGGTGCATATTCCTCTCAGAGCCAGATCTCTCAGATCCACGACACGCTGAAGCCTGCAAGGTATACTTCTAAATGTTAATGCATAAAAGAAACGGTATTATCATATCTTTCAAGGTACAACCTAGACAGGAAATGTAATAACAGTAATAAAATAAATGAGCTGTCATCAATGAGATCATGTCAGTCAAAGCATGAAATTTATTCAAGTGTCTGGAAAAAAGAGATGACAAACAATAGGTGGAAATGTAAAATACAATCCAACGTAAGTGAACATGATGAAACAAAGCTTTGCGCTGTCTGCTGAAATATTGAGCAGGAACCCTGGGTGATAATAATACTATCCAGCGTCCCACATCCACAGGGCAAAGAGGGAAGGTCAAATGCAGCAGTGTTATTGGAGCATCATTAGACCGGCAACCACGTAAAGGCCACTGACGTAATTAAGAGCTGAGACCTGTGCTTAACATCGGCACACTCTGGGTCTGGAGAGTGATAAGTGCTTGATCCTGATCAATAAGACGCACAGCACTGTTGCCACTCGCAAAATCAATATTGTTTTATTTGCTGTTACAATAGGCTTGTCTGGTTGCAAATGAGGTCTGATTTTGCCGAGTTACTTTGGACGCGGAGCCCTCGCGCTCGAGGTCTGCCCCAGTGCGCCTTAATGAAGAGGTCAACGAGCGTCTGCTCTGGTGACCCCCACAGCCTGCGGCTGGTCCCCCACGCTCACTCCCCACATGACCCCTTCTCCTCAAAGAAGGTTGGAGAACTCTATTGCATAGCCACTGTCATCGTAGTCTACTGGCAGCAACACCCTAACAATGACAAGTCATGAACAGTTTGAGCAACAGCATGCAAACACCAAAATGGACTTCAATGGCAGACTACATACCAGAGTCGAATGTAGAGTTACCACTGCTCACATTAGCATTTTTATAGCACTGAGAATTAGCGCTAACTGAAGAGCTTAAGACCGCCCTAGTAATGTTAATTCTGCTGGACACCAAGACAGGCCCCAGTATAAAAGGGAGTATTGTATTCATTAATCCTCTTCACATACTCTATGGAAACCAGTGGTGGGTTGAGTTAATCTGGATTTAGCAAACACCATGTCTAGTATTGAGCCTAATAGTCGTGATAGAGCACTGACGGGCGAGGAACAATGATTTATAGATAGGAATCAGCGGTTATGGATGGTGGGCAGTTGAGATAATAGAGAAAAGGTCAAAAATAGAAGGTCATTAATAGACTCTACATATCTATTGGTTTAATGAAAATGTCCCGTGACTCTCCACGGTGTAATCATATATCATGCTAATGCCCTGGCACGTTCCACCTCCAGTGTCACCAGAAGTGCCTTTGGGATTATATCTGATTTTATAGTTCCATAATATTCCTCAGCTACATATTTCGGGATCCAAGGGCTGTTTTTTGGTGAATCCTATCTCATGGCTGTATACTCTGTCAGCCAGACATTTGTTTGGTGCCCACATAACACACGTGTTGAATCTGCATTTAGACGTGTCCCAACGTGATGACAGCTCAGGCGCAGCCCACATACTGTGGCTGCTGGTGCCATTCGGCGTGCATAGGCGAGCAATAAAACATCAGAGCAATGTCGATGAGTGATCATGTTGTCGTTATCTTCCGCCCTCCCCCCTCACACACACACACACACACACAAAGTGTTGACCACATATGGCTGTCAACATCACCTTCCCCTGACCTTCTCATGCAAAACGAGTCCAGTCAGGGAGAGGACAAACAGGAGAGAGGTGCAGCAGCTTGGCCCAGCCTACTGCGGTAGCAGCCACAGCACCGCCGCCATCCTCCGCCTGTCATCTCCCAGGCACACACCTCCTCCATTATCACCAGCCCTCATACAATCAAATCAATACTGTAGCACTTAAGTCCTGAACGCCCCAAAAGATTTAAAACCCCCCATTACCGGCTGAACTATCCTCACAATCGCAACCAACTTAATTACGACACTTGTGCCACAGAATAGTTGCTATCTGTGCCATCATGCATTTTTTCCCTTCTGCCATGATTCACCTGGGTGGCTCCTCTAAGGCGCCGTTTGGTCGTGGTCAAATAGCAGTGCTAATATGGCTCCATAGTTCTCTCTCCTTATTACCAGTGACGGCTCGGTCAGGAACCAGCAGCCCTTTGTTGCTCCTTCCTGCGTGGAACGTCATGCCCCCTGCCCTTGTAGCATCACGGCCTCAGCCCTCTGACACGCCAGCAGACAGGACAGGGGGGCTAAGCTGGTGTGGATGCCCACGCCTGCCCACGCCAGGCTCCCGTGCCGGCGCCCGCCACAGCAAGGCTGCCCCTTCAGAGGGCCCCAGGCTGTTCTGTCTGTTCAGCATCTCCCTTTAACCTTCATCTGGGAAACAATAAAACAAGAACGGAGGGGAGGGCAGGGGAGGGTGTGAACGTGCGTGCGTACGTGTGCGCTTCACTGGGCGAATGTGTGTTTGTCTGTGTGTGTGCAAGCGTGTGTGTGTGTGTGTGTGTGTGTGTGTGTGTGTGTGTGTGTGTGTGTGTGTGTGTGTGTGTGTCTGTATGTGTGTGTGTGTGGACAGGCACACATATCTCTGCGTTAGTTCGCACACGCGTATCTGTGTGTGTGAGATAGAGAGAGATGCTGGGGACATTTGACACATCTCCTTAAGCCAATGTCTACTTTATTATCTTTGGCAGCTCTTATTGGCCGCGCTAATCAAGTGGAAGGGAGTAGCGCTGTGTTGGGGGCTAACACACTGCGTGTGACAAATATATTATTAACTGGAGGGAGACGGGCGACCTTGCCCGTGTCACCTGAGGACCCCGCCGGCGCTCGCTCTGCCAGCAGGAAACGACCTTCATATTAAATCCCTGCAGAGGTCAATAAACTAAATAATTCACAAAGGTTATACGCTTTGCGCTGAAATCTGCTGGAAAAAAAAGAAGACAGCAAATCTTTTAACTCCTGAGCGGCCAAACGAGGGGCCGGTGTCCTTGTCAAAGTATAGTCTCTTTATCATTGGATGGTTTATATGAGCGTGTCAGTGGACGATGTAAATCCTGAATCTCTCTCTATTTCCTCCCCCCTGTCACTCTGCAATCGATCCGTCATCCTGTGGTGGTGTCAGCGTGGAGGTGGGGTTTGGGGGCATGGGGAGGCGGGGGTCTTCTAATAACCAGATAGCCTTTTTTAACATAGCAGCACACAGACCTATTTATAACTGCAGTGACTCTGTATATCTTCTTCGTAAACCATTATTTACGAAATGCATGTTACGATTTTGAAAATGTTTCTACATTACAGACAAATTTGTTTCAAAGACTTGAATTGTGTGACTCTGAAAGACATGTAGTGCAGTGGTCAAAATACATTTAGTTAGGTTGATGAGTTTAAACCATGTTTAAGCATTTTAATTAAATAAATAAAAATTTGACGGTTTAAAAACAGGTTTTAGTTGATTATTGCACAACGGTTTAGAGTCTTTTATACTTGTTGTTCAAAAAAAGATAACCACAAAATGAAAGTCACAACTTGTTTTTTATTGGTATTAAAATAGTACAATTCCATTCTGACCTAGACTGCAATCAAGGTTATATATCTCATCCTCAATGTCCCTTGGTGTGACATGGTAGCCGATGTAATAGGCTCAATATTTCAGGAAGTCTTACTGTGACCGAGCCTTGAATGAGCTATCAGCTATCATATGAATTACAATGACTTGAATCTAAATTTGCATTTCAAGGCAGGGGGTGTCTTCTGTTTGTGAGTCCGCACGGGGCTATTCCTGTGGGCAGAAGGTAGACCCATCACAGCTAAAGGTCAGGGTTAGAAAAAGAAACCACTGCTGTGTCAATGGGGGCCCGGGAAGGGGGAAACCAAGCCAGTAATTTATTCTGAGATAAAGTCATTGGTGTCAATCCCCAATTACTGGAAATCTGTCTCGACGTTTGACTGATCGCCGGTGCCTGTGCAAATAACCAGTATTTCGC
>JAVQIZ010234919.1:0-17500 GCA_036023535.2 Galaxias brevipinnis | reverse complement strand
TGTCAGTGGTGCCACAAAGAAAACTCCCGTTTATGCGTGTAAGCTGATAGGGCCGCATTTATTGCCATGTTATCTTGTGTTAGGGGAGTAGTGGACTGCTACTTGACCAGTTTAATGAGGGAATCCATGTCTTTGTCACTGGGACCACCCTGCTGGGCGGGGGCACACACAGAACAAAGGCCAGGCCAAAGATGTGACACTTTCAGGATGAAATGCTTTGCGCTTTTGATTTTGTCACTTCGGTCTGAGGTGTTACTATTACTTCCAAGGCAGAGAGAAAGATGGCTGTCATTCAAGTCTACCAAACGGGTGAAATGGAAGAGCACAAATAGAACGGCTAGGTGTTGAAATCACAAGATCACAAGACAAGAGCGGACTGTGACAAAGAGAGCAAAGGTGGGTTGGGGGAGAGACTGCAAAGGGGGCAGTGAAAAAACATTGTATGTTGGGTTGGCAGGCATTGCAGTCAAATCCCTTGGCAGTTCGGAGATGTTTTTCCACAAAGCCCCGCCTTTGCCATCTGATATTCAAATGCAAGGGAAACCAGAGGAGAGCTCCTCCCAGACCACCCGCAGAATCTACAGGGATTAGTCAAAGAGCACCAAGTAGGTCAACAAGATGCAGGGCCAGTGCATGTACAGGGAGAGGGAGGCAACTCACCCACGCAAGAGCCGGTTTAGGCCTGCTTGAGTTACTTATCACACACCCATACACACACAGACAAAAACACCCAGACGTCCTAAACAGTTCTATACACACACTCGAACAACACAGACATGGTTAGCCAATGACCTGTTTTTCTCAGTTTGACAGTTATCCAGAAGCAACTCTAAAATTCCTCTTGATTTCTATCTGAGCCCAGAGATGTGGGTTAAGCAGTAGATGTGAAGACAGGCGTTGGGAGATGTAAACATTCCCATTGGTGTCAGGATCCTCAAACTCCATTCACTGACAAAAACACGTTGCTTTCCAGAGTCAAGACAGAACGTTGATAAAATTCGAATTGAAAACTTGAACATGGCTAATTTGTGCAACATAGTTTGTTGTGTCTAGTTGGTCAGTTTGCAGTTTGCAACAGAAACAGAAATGCCACCTCCAATGTGATCTGCCCATTATGGCATCCTCTCACCGAGCAGTCAGCGGAATGGGGATCGTCAGATCACTGCATCTTTAGAGAAATAAAACGCTCAATGAGACTCACTAAAGCAGATACCATCATGGAAAAATTGGCAATCGTGGACATAAATATAAAGGAATTGAGTACCAAAAATATATTTATCAACATCATGACCTCATTTAAAAATATAATTATCTTCCCAAAGCAGTTAGACGTACTTGAGCTGTGTTTAGAGGTACTTGAGATGCGCTTGAATTCAGGAGTCTTCAAGCATGCTAGAAGCACGCAGTATTCAGTCTTTTGAGTAAAATATGGAGCAGGTTTACAGTTACATTACAAGGACTCAAGGTTGTCCTGTTGGAATTTGCCAACCATAATTGACATCAATCTTTGTAGCTGTATTTTCATTTTCAGCAATCAATCACATAAAGGAGAAAAGACTTATGTTCTTAAAGCTATCCACATTCTTATCTCGGAGATAATGAGGTGATACAAGTGCCAAATAGCTTTGCATTAATTGGGATTTCCCTGTGTCGTCTGGTAAATATTACATGTTTACCTTTGCACCTCTTATCCATTAGTTTAAAATCACACAATAGGAACACTCAAACCTGAGGGACACTCAGGTTTGTCATGGTAGTTGCAAAGCCATGAATCCCATTTGTCTCTATGAAGCATTTTAATTTTGAGGAAGGACACTTAGATGGCCATCTACAAAGTACTTTGAGAGGACTTGAGTTTGTTTGTTTGTTATCAAAAGGTAAGCCTGTCTTCTTCTTTGTTTGTCACAACCATAATGTCTGTGGAACTACTCAGTGGGTTATCATTATTAAAAGGCTTGAGAACGTTGGTGGCATTGGCTGTTAGTCATAACTTCAAGTAAGATTATGTAGGTATTATGTTAGAAACACTGGGATTTGATCGCCCTAAAACAATAACAAATCTTATTTTTTATTCACATGTGGTCCCACCCTAAGGCCTAAGGTTGGAGTACATAACTGATGGTCACAACCTTTCCTGAGTCATTCCAGTCCAAAGGTTGCACTATGGTGTGACTTCCAACAGTCCTATCCCAGTTTACACCTGCCCGCATTAAAGAGCCCCTCCCTTAAGCCCAGACCTAAGGAAATGTTTCAGCTGAAATTGGGGAGCAGGGATCAAAGGTTGAGGGTTAATGTCTACTGTCACCCTGGCTCCCTCCCTCTGAGACAATCAGGCGTCTGAATCTAAACTCTCCACTGTTTGCACAACTGGGCCCGGAAACCAGTGCTGGAGAAATGACCTTTGCACTGGGAATTATATGTGTTCCTTGTATTTTCACCTAGAATATGTACCGAAAATACAATTTTACTCTAAGCTATTTCAGGGAGATTGTGGTGAGATTATTGAATTTGTAGCTGAAAAAACAAATCTCCTGTGTATCACATCGAGATATTCAGATGATAATCTGCCCCAGTAACCGCGCACTGAACCCTTGCTCATGTAGAAGGTGAATCACAGTTGAATGGCATTTTCAAGTGTTTTATGGATGAAGAATTCCGTCACTTAGACTTGGAAAGCGTTGTGATTTAAAAAAAGCGTTTGTCATATTGGTGTTGTGTTTTAACCTTGTGTAGACATATATTTTTGCATGTTTTAACTTGTTGTTGTTTAAAGTGTTTGTGTTAATTTCACACTTCACAAAGAATATTTGTATGTTGTTGGTTTTCTTTGTAGTATGTCAAAACGTACTATACTGTAAATGTATAATTTACTATTGCCTTTTTCTCAATTGGTAAGGTCAGACATTTTATTGAAATTTTTATTAACACTCCTATTTGAGACTGAGATTTAAGGTTAAAAATGGTTTGTTTTAAACAAACTGACTGCATTAACAATTGTACATACTTCCTTCTCTTTTTCATCCCCAGTACGTCTGTTACTACTACTACTTGTAATACTTCATCTGATTGTCCCTTTTTAAATCATAGTCTACAATTTTGTACCGAATGCATATTCTTTGCAACAAAATAAACCACATTTTTAATCAGATCCTTTTCTGAATCACTCAGTTAAACTTTATGCCCTACAAAAACCAGCCACAGGCTGCCTTTCGCTGAGGGCAAAGGTCAAAGTTCCACGAACCACATTTCTGTGAAAAGCGTTGGGGTCAAAGGTCAGGGAATTCTTCTGAGAGGGGGGTGGGGAATGAAAGGAAGGATATTGTATCTCCATTCATGTGGCATTTGAGCTTAAGGTTCAAAGATGAAAGGTCTTCTAAGTTCAGAGGTTACTACGAAAGATAGCATTTAAATTACTGAGCCAGTTTGCTCCTCTTACTTTAAGATCATAAGAAATAAAATAACAAGTACCAATAGGACAGGGCACGTCGTTTGTGTGCATCCAGACCATAACAATAAAATATTGTTTGGGCAAACATAACTTTTATGAATGCCAATTTGAACTGAACCTTGATCAGAGTTCTATGTTAACCCCAGTTATACGGTAAAAGCATTTGGTAGGTAACATACTGTATATAAGGAATGGTGACCTTGTAAAGTGTTATCCAATGACTGACAATTTGAGTGTCACCTCTGTTTACCACGGACAATGAACTAAATTACTCTTTAACTACTGCAGTGGGGTTACAGTGGTTTAGACAACAAGCTGTGTGTAGGCTGAGGGCATCAAATGACCTGATGTGATAGTGGAGTACTGGGAGGAGGGAATATAGCAACAAGAAAGGGAAGAAAGAGCGATGGGCAGAAGTAGGTTATGTTGTTGTGTTTTTTATTCATGAGAGAACACTGATGTTCCCCAGGTCCTTAGAGACATTTTGTTCAAGGCCACTCAGAGATAGAAGTCTTTGGGCCATTAGAGTTGATACCAGAGATTACCAGAGATGTTAGACAATAGAAAGGAAAACTCACCAAATGATATGTAATTATAAAAAGCTACTTTAAAACTACAATTATCCCCTTATTGGGTTATTTGAAGCACCAGCAGGAGGCTTTATTAATAATTATGTTGTTTTTTTTTACAAATGTATCTTAATATTATTTTTGTCTATAAATATAGAATCTATTCATAGTAATACATTTCGTTTTGTTTTTATGTCACCTTGATTATACCATTTTAAAATGACGGGGGTTTGGTTATTCCCGGGTTATAGACAGACACAAACCAATGGTTTCTTACCAGTGCTCTTCAAACCTCGCTAGTCTTGTCAAACCTGAAACATATGCCACGTTCAGCACAACCAAGCACATGCGTGTGTTGGACAGACCATGCCTAATGTGGCTTCCTAACAATAGGAAGATGCCTTTTTACAATCAGAAAAGTAGAATCCTTCTAGTGTCTGTACTCTAGCGTGTTTACGTGCGCACTGATGCTATATATAATAGTTGCATTAGTTATTGGCCTACACTACACAAGGATGTTTTCTTTAATCAAGGAGACCACAAAACATACATTTTAACTCCAAGAATAATAATAAAAACACCTGTTACGTGATGGTTAAAGTACTCTATCACAAAATTGAATAACATAACTGCCAGAACTTATTAGCAGGTATTAGCAGGCACTCATTTTAAACAGAAGTTGATGTATAATTATTATATTGTCTGCTTGTTCTGAACAACAAACACATTAAAAAAATCTACTGAAAAAGTTGGATAATATTCCTGTTGCTTTTCTAATTGACTTTGGCCTCGTTGTCTAGCTAAGTAAACGGCCTAAAGTTAGTTAGCTTTTCGAAATTCACTAAAAATATTAAGGATTGTGCCTTTAAGGGTGGTGTTAGCGACACAGAGAGGAGGAGTGTCGCCTACTGAGTTCTCGAGAGCAAGGGGATTCCGAGAATAAACAATTCCGTCAGACTCGACTTCAGGTCGTGGAGACAGATCAGCTTGATTCAAATCCCAGATGTTTTTGGAATAAATAATACAATTAGCTGTAGTTTCTCATCATAAACTTACGTCTGAGAAATGCGACATTTTCATTGAGACTAACCGAGGAATTGGCTCTTCTCGAATAATGATGCGCCTGTACGGTTGACTGGGGACTGCTGCCAGCCAGCGGGGTAGACAAAACGAAGCAGGTACGTGTCGAGTTAGGCCTATATTGAGATTATAGACATTTTTTTTTAATTATAATGAGTTGGTCAAATTTAGGACTGCCGAAAATGGGTGGATGTCATGTATCGTAGCATACGTGTGTATTGCATGTTTTCAAGGATCTAAGATTAGAGACTGCCTCGAGCCGAGCAAGTTGCCCGGGTTTGGGGCGCACATAAAGCAATGAATTCCCTGTTATAAAAAGTCGGAATAAATCACAAGGCCGTGATACTTACACAATATGGTTAAGTGGCATACACGACATTTTACCGTAAATTGTAAATTGTTAGTTTGAGATTTTTTTATTTAACCTGAAAATCGCATTGCCCAGCAGGATATAGACATAGGCCTAAATGTAGTAGCTTACCCTGCGTTTTGCGAAGAAGACCCATTTTTTAATCAGTCATGAAATTAGCAACGACGTAGTGTAACCTGCCGCTTGCAGAGTATCTTTTTTATTGGTAAGGGACGGGCTATTAAAATGTATTTTAAATGTGTTGATCTGTTGGTCGAGTACATATGAACGGTTTTCTGATAACCCCAAGTTACAGAGCCCGTTTTATCACAATTCTAATTAAATGGGAGTGACTGACGGATTGTTATGTTTCACTCTTGTTTGATTGCCACTAAAAAACTGCATGGAGTGTGCTGTGGTGGCACTGTGTTGGTAACACGGTTGAGAACATGTGTAGCAAGCTAACGTGAATGTCGTTTAAAGACCCGGTTAAAGACCTATATTGAGTCAGTAGAGTTGGTTACAGTGTGATGGATATAACTTTGTAGCCCTAAAGTAGTCTTAACCAATAATATAATAATGACTTATTTTTTAGGCGTACAGTTGACAAATCTGATTAGACCGTTACTTTTAATGCATTGTGATTGACAAACGTTTGAATCCACCACTTCTGTTGATAATCATCAGAGTCAAACCATGCACAACCCTCGCAGATGTTTTCATTGTTGTTTTATTCTTTGCATTAATTGCTGCGTTTGGATTGTTATTTTGCACAGTGGTGGTATTCTTATAATTAAAAGACCTATTTTACAATTTGGCCTCTAACATTTATTTTATATCAAAATATGTACTACTAATCTCTTTTGCTGCTGAATAAAATCCAGTGCTTTACATTTTGTTAAATGGTATGCCACGTTCCCTTGCTTACTTCATTTGACTGAGACACATTGAGGGGGCAAGGGCCAGGAACCTCAGGGTACAGATGTGACTGGGGGATTGGAATTGGTCACGTTTTATCAGCGCCAACAAACGTGTCTTTTTTATATATATTTGAAAACAAAAACACATTAACAAATTCACAAAATACAGTGCTTCTCACTGTATAGCTTTAATGAATGGGTTGAACAGAGTAAAGCAGTGAGAATTTTTATTTTACTTTTTTAAATTATCTAAATGCTGTCTCTGTCTAGGGGTCTGCCTTTTAGCCCTGCTTTTGTTGAGTTTTTAAGCTGCTTAATTATTTGACCTGAACTTGTACAGGATGTTCAAGGTAGCTCAGTTTGTCCTCTGTTGCCATAGATTACTATAACCACCAGCCTTCCCTTTTAGCCCTACTTTAAAGGTAAACTTTACTTTAATAATATCTGCTTGTCTGGGTGCCCACTGAGACTCAAGTTAGCTGCTACATTGGATACAACTGAATGTACTTGTGCTATCTGCTATTTTACAGGGAACTGCGGATGAGTGATGTACAATAAACTGCTACTGAATCAGAGGACATTCAAATGACCATATGCAAATAATGTTGGGTCTGCTGAATAGTCACAAGAACGGACTCTGTACTCTGGTCTCATATCCAGGAGCTGCCTTTTCTCCACAACACATCTTATCGTCTCGTCCGCCGCCGCCCCCCCTTTGCTGTAACATAGGTGTGCCTGTGTTGTCCATGGCCTATGTGTGTTGGGTGTTGTTTTTCTGAGTCTGAAACAAGCTAGCTGTTTTGATTACACTCAAGGCTCATGTGTCAGACAGTGTAAGGTCATTTGTCAACAATCTGCATACTGTAAACTCTGCTGGATGTGACAGGTGTCATGCCACGTTCATGAGAGCTCTGTGCCGGGCAGTGTGAACGTGTGGTCCCAGTCAAGGATTTACTTACACCAGGGCTTTTTTGGGGATTGGTACACTGAAAGAGACATCCTTTTGGGTGCCTGCACTCTGGTGGTACTACCATATTAATTGTACCCACTAGCTATCTTGGTCATGGATTAAGCAGATTAGGCTTTTGTATTTCGGACACTCACTGGAAGTAGATTTTGAAACAGCGAGAGGAATAGTGTCATGTCTGCGACTCTTAGACAATCACTGTATCTCCTGCATGTACTTCAATCTACAAGCGGGGTGCAACCAAAGTCAATGGGACTAATTTTGATGACAAGGCAGGAGCAGCTCAAATGCGTCTTTATAGCCGTGGCTCCTGGCTGAAATGACGAAGCGGAGGGATGAAAGATGGGCCCTGCTGCAGTCTCTGGGAGAGGCTGGCCAGGGCTCATCTGTTGAACGACTCCCCCCCCCCCCTTCACCCCTCACTCTGGCCTTGGTGCAATGACAGGCCATCTCAATTATCCCTGCCTATTGATCGTTCCTGCTTTTAATTGTTGCAACGTATTTAGACGCCGCTTAGGAAGAAGCAAAACCAGAAGTCTGTTTCGGCGAGGTTGGGGAATTCATGCATGTCGCCCCCACACAAAGCTCCCCTTTATTTAAAACAAAACAAAACAACAGATGTGGAGGCAAACTGTGCCTGCTACCCAATGAAGAGGAGCGGTGAGAGAACGGGGAGCTGCCCTGTTTCTTTGTGGTGTGAGCCTTTACTGGTCCTATTCTCTCTTGGGCTGTTGGGAGGTGGAGGCCAAGACGTAGTCTGAGGCAGCACACCTCCTGGCTGATGTGAGTGGAGCTGACTATCTTCCTGGCTGGGCCAGTGTGCTCACTAAAGTCCACTGCCCCCCCCCCCCCCTCTCTCTCTCTCGCTCTCTCTCTCTCTCCCTCTATCCCTCTCTCTCCCTCTCTCTCCTGTAGCAGAGCTGCTACCCCCAGGCTGTTGAGGTGCAGTAGGAAGGCTGCTCTCACTGTGAGAGTGCTGCGGCGGCAGCAGCAGTCAAAAAAGGGGAAGGTCTCTCCTTCATCACAATCAGGCCAATGTCACTGACATGATAGGGAGGGCGCTGGCGGAGGGAGGGAGGGAGGGAGGGCGGGTGCACTGCGTTTGGAATCAAAAGCGTGGGCCTTTTTCGATGCAACACAACACCTGACATGAATTCACTCTGCTGTACAATGCTAATCCTACGGTGTACTTCAGATTGTTTCAGAGAAAGTAGGCCAACAGAGACCGTTGAGGTTAAGAATTGGGTGGTGCCTCGTCGTCTGGTCTGGCTTGATCAAAAGTCTGCTTTCCTGACGTGAATTGGGCCACATGATTCAGATAGTTTCAGTCCGAGAATTGCGTTCCGCCCAGTGCACGAACCATTGTAGAGCTCCTGCCTCAATGACATAATGCTTAACGATTGTAGACAGTTGGTTAACTTTGGTTTTAGCTTAGCGTGTTCTTTTTTTATTCTCATCTGTGTGTTCCTAACCTCAAGTGCCCTTAGGTGTCTAAAGAGTGTAAAGGTTGTCAGAACAGGTCACCAAGTCCAATTAGAATGCCTGAAAGGCGGCAGAATTTTTTGTAGACTAAGGCCGACTGTTACTCCACTGTGTCTTATTTTAACCAGGTTATGTGGAGGGAGAGCCGGCAGAAGCCGGGGCTAAGTGAAAATGCCACTCATTCCTGACGAGTCCCCGGCCTGGTGAAGGTTAGTGGCTTGTCTTTGTAAGCTGAGGGATTGATGCATGAGTCTGTCTGGCGGAGAATTCAAAGTCCAAGGCCATCAGAGGCAGCCGAGTACCCCTCCCCCCCCCCCCTCCCCCCTCCCAGCCTATCACAGGGCCCCGTCCTTCCCAACTTCTTAGCAGCCTGTCCTTTTGGGAACCTTGAGCGGCCCAGGCAAGGACACAGCGTCTGGTGCAGTAAGCCTGTGCAGAGGGGGAGGCTTTACGTAACACTCTGCTTTAAACATGGCCGTATGTATGACTTCCCTGACACTGAGCGGTGCAGCACAGCACAAAGAACACGTCCCCTTGGCCCCCCGGACAAGGGGGGGGGGGGGGGGTAGAGATCCCGGCAACTTAATTATATCTTTCTCTTTTAAAAGCTTTCGTTTGAAATTAAATTTTCCCAGGCAATTAGCTAAAGAGGAGTTTTCAGAATTTATGAATGAATGATGGATATATTGCACAGGACGACAGGAGAGGAAGGGGGTGGGAGATGCATATGGTGAATGCGCTGGGAGATTGTGTCTTGAGATTTATATCCCTCCCGCCAAGGTTCGCGGCCTGGAAGAATTCAAGCGGTATAAACTTTGTCCCTTGGCGGCCCCAGTGTGGGAGTTCATAGTGCGCTGTGTTGGGTTCAGGAATAGATTACTGTTAATACAACCAAAAATCTGTGTGTGCCGTGGCAGTCTGGGTGGACCGAAGGAGGCATGTAGCCGGGGAGATGCTGGAGAGGCAAAAAGCCACGTTTAAAGAGAGCGTCGTGACATCACAGGGCTTCCATCACGCATCTCTTCTAAACGTTCACTTGTGGAGTTTGGAGAGAATGTCCTGAACCCCATTATATGCTGTGGTCTGTGGCTTTCACTGCTTGGAGTATAATGGTGTAACTCTTTTTGGGCTTTTTCGGTGATGAGCGGAGCGGTTGCCGGGCAACAGGGGACCTTGTGCGGGTGGAAGTGCAGAGTAAGGGCTAGAGAGAGAGGAGTTCTGTAGCAATACCATTCTCCCTTTAAAACAAAACGGTGTGGCCAATGTTTTGGCAGAATCAGAACATTTTAATGTAATAACAAAATAGAGTGGTACTGCAGGTTGTGTAGGGTCCTAAAACACAGTCATATCCCATTATACCCGATCGGTACTTATCTGCTCAAGCTAGAAGAACGCTACTGTTTGAAAATGACTAGGGGTGGGGGGGCGCCACAAAAACACAGTCGTGGAAGGTAGTTGGAAGCCATGTTCTCCACTCGTCCTACTTTCTTGCCAACCCATTGGTTGAGTAGAGTGCTGGTGTTATGCAGTGCATCCTGAACGCAGCTTTGTGAGCAGACTTAAGCGCCGAAGGTAAAGGGCCCGGGTTTTAGTCTGAAGTCGTTTGTGAAGCCTGCAACCCTGCCCTGTGTGTGAGAGGCTGTTGGAGGGAGCGGGGCAGATAACTGCAGGCAGCGCTGTGACCTATTACTTAGGGAAAATGTGCTGGTGACCAGAAGATTGCTGGCTCATACTCCGCTTCTCATCTGCCCTTGAGCAAAGGCAATTAACCTGGATTCCTCCAGTAAATATCCAGCAGTAGAAACGTAAAAAAAAAAAAGATGTGCCAGACTGATAACCATGTAAGTGACTTTGAATAAAAGTGTCCACTAAGCATCGAGATGAATGTTGTTAATAGAATCACTGCCTGCATTTTCAAGTGATCTACCTCGTGCTCTATAAATGCATAGAGCCATTGCATATCGTCTTTCTCTCCGTTTTTTATCTCTCTCTCTCTCTCTCTCTCTCTGCTGTCTGTCTGTCTTTTTCCTCCCCCCCTCTGGCGTTGAGACCAGAGCACGACCTTGACCTGATTGCCGAGGAGGCTTTCATAAGGAACTCTCCAGAAGGAGATCCAATCATGTGACACCCTTCACCCCAGCTCACCCTCTGGCCATATCAATCCGCTCCCAGCAGAACCACCTCACTGGTCTACCAGGCGAGCGGCACAGGGGCTGTGGGCGGGACGCGGGCTGGAGAGATGGGCTGCCGCGTGTGGCCGGAGGGGTTTGCTGTCCCGTTTGGCAAGCGCTCCAAGGTCGTGCCGGGTTGAGGTGGGTTCAAGCGCGACGTGGCTTTGCGAGCGCTCGATGTTCCCTGGCGCTGTCTGAGCGGACAGCAGGCCGCGAGTCATCCCTGTCGGCCCGGCCGCGGGTCGAGCGGGTTTAGTCATCATCTCGACTCTCAATCACCGATACCAGCATATGTCAGTGGAAGGTCGCTTCACGAGCAAAGTGATTCATGTTCACAGTGAGCTGACTGGCTGGCTGGCTGGCTGGCTGGCTGACTGGCTGGCTGGCTGCTGCAGCTAGGATTCATGTTATTGCAGTTGCCTTTGGTCACCCCCCCTCCTCCTCCGCTTGCACTCTCTCTCAATCTCTCTCTCTCTCTCTCGCTCTCTCTCTCTCTCTATTTAAACGGTGCTGGCTCGGTCCCTCTCTCCAGAACAGACTGCTGCTTTTCACAGTATTTTTAAGAGCAGGAGATGGTATCTATGCCCCTCGGACGTGTTTGCCATATGTGCTCAGTAAATATGGAACTTGATCCCTGTGTTAGCAGCATATAAACACATCCCTATGAAACACCACCGTTTCCATGAAGTGGGCAATAATACAGTACGGCAGCGTTCTCCCTCCCTATTTCCTCGCTCCACCCCCCCGTCCCCCACCTTCAACCCATATGGCGGTGCAGGAAGATTAGGATTGTCAATGAGAGGTCAAAGCTTGGATCAAATGCCGGCTTTCATTCAGCTAAAAGCATCGGCATGGGATAAGAGAGTTCAACATAAAAAAAAAAAAAAGTGTGGAAATACAAGAGTGAGCTTTCGGTTGAGAATCAAGGAAAACGTTCAGTTTGGGTGGGTGTGTGTGTGTGTGTGTGTGGGGGTGGGGGTGGGGGTGGGTGGCTTCAGCGTAAAGCCTAGGGGTTTGATCTGAACGCTTTGACCCATAAGCCCTGTGCACATTAAGATGAATGTGTACATTCAGAGGAGACATGGCTGGAGTATACCGAGGCTTGTGTAAGTCTATTTGCGTGTCAAAGTTCAGCATTAGTGCCGCAGAGGCCCTCCTCTTAGGTTACTGTATTTACATGCCATGTAAAGGAAGGGGATTGAACTACAGTAGCCCAGGTTTAGCTGACACACATGGCAAGTATTTTTAACCCAGACCAGCCTGGGTTATAGAGAGTAATGGATGCTGAAGGGATGGTTCAACAAAAAGGCTTTTGCCCGGGGCAAGTTAAATGCCTCTTCGGGCTTGTAGAACTTGCTGATAAAAAAAACAAAACAATTAACTTTAGTCTTTGTTGTTGTTTGATAACCGCTAATGAATAAAACAATTTGTTTAGGGCCCGGGGACAAGTAAAAAATGTACTTTGGCCTAGTAGATTTGACCCACTTCAAAAAACAAAACATTAACACTGTAACATGGCTGAAGCAAAAGGATTGTGCAATCCGTGTGTTGGCCACCCTCACCCACCTGTGGTGAGCGTAGGGGGAGCCGGTGTTCTTGTGTAACTGTGTTGACATGTCTGGGGCTGGTGCTGGCTCAGGAGCCAGACGACTGTGGTTTAGCCAGGGCCTCGTTCTCACTAAGCCACCTGCCCTTCCATTCAGCGCTGACCTTGGTGGTTAGGAGGAGGCAGGGCCTGACCTACATACACCCCGAACAGCTTTATACTGTTCCACTTGGCCCTTTTAACTGGAGCCTCCGGCATCCCCCTGCCAGAGGAACACATCTAACGCGAGCTAGCTGCTCAGAATAGGGACTGGTTTTTCTTGTCTTTTAAAAAAAAAAAAAATCCTCTGTACTGGCCGCGTTCTCTTTTCACAGGTTTCCTGCTCTAATGAGACAATGGTTTGGGTCGTTTATTTTTTTTCCCCCTCTGGAAAGGGATGTTTTTGAAGTGCAGCTGGCAGCCAGGGAAAGTGGAGCAGCAGGCTTTGAGTCTTGTCTCTGAGGCACTGTGAGGGCCGTGCACAGTGGGTCAACGTTAGCACGCAGAGGCTAAGCACTCCCTGCTGAACGTATACGGGCCGGCCATCGCCTCTGTGCCTTTTTAAAGTAGTGTGTCAGGCGATGGCTAATGTCCCTCATGCGTCCTCATGGTGTGCCAAATTGATGTATTAGGTATGCTTGTATGGCTGCCCTCACATAGACAATGGAGGGCTAAAGCACGCTAACTCTGAGCTAAGCCAACTGGGAAGGTGTTCTGTCCATCAATGTGTTGGACCATTAATTCTCCTCTTTGGCTTTTTTTTTTTTTTGTAACTCCAGGGTCAGACTTGGTGCTCACACCCCGATGCAAGGAAGCAGGTTTGTGCTGTCCGCAGTTGTCTCCAACCAAGGAGAACCGTTGCTAATGCAGGGACGGATTACGGCGCCATCGCATGAGTGAGTGCGGCTTAATGAAGAGCGGTTTGCATGAGTGAGGGTTGTGCGATATCATGAGCTGCCCTGACCTCCGCTGACATTCATGCGACAGTGTCATGCCAGGCATTAGGGCAAGCCTGACCCGTAATATCTCCCTGGCCTGGAAACACTAATGTGTGTGTGTGTGTGTGTGTGTGCGTGTGCGTGCGCCATCCTGAGTGTTAAAGGAGTGGAAAAGCCCCTGTGTGTTTAAACAAGGCCAAGGCTCCCATTTGGTATTCCGAGTAACCTATGAAGTAATGCCTAGCTCTGAGCGGGAAGGGAGGGGCGGGGGGCGGGGAGGAGGCAGTAGACGGGTGTTTAGCCCCGGGAGCAGTTGTTGAATTAAGGCGTGGGAGGATTTCACTGTACATACAGGCCAGCTGATAAGTTTCACTGCGGTTTCAAAGGCCACGGAAGCGCTATCTCAAATGCACTGGGATTCGCAGGGCTAGTTGCCTTTTTTTTCCCTTTTCTTTGTCCTCTCTCTCTCTCTCTCTCTCTCTCTCTCTCTCTGTCTCTCTGTCTCTCTCGATCATTCTCTGCAGAACTCCTCGCACGATCTCGGGAAGGAAGAAAGGGAAGAAAAGTGGGTCAGGGCGACCTATTTCCCCCCCCACAGTTCATGGAGGCAGAGGGTGGCGGTGTTCTCGTCAGTTAGACGAGGAGCAGGGCCTGATGGGGAGGCAGGGCCCTGTCGCGAGACGCAGCCACTCAGAACTGGGTCAGCGGCAGAGGCTACGTCTTGTAAACGGCTTGTCATACTGGGGAGAAAAGCTGCAAATGAACCATAGATTATACGCCCCAAGCTGAGCGCTGAGGTCTCTCCTCACTCTCTAGCCCCACATCACACACACGCCCACACACACACACACACACACACACATACATACTCGCCCTACAGTATTCCAGGAGTCTCTGAAGCACTGCCACATCATAAGCTCCTCTGTTCCTTCCTTAGACTTCAGTAATAACGTTTGATTACTGTACGGTACTGATCTGACAAGCCCAAAGCCATACCGCACAGTCTTTTAACTAAAGCAGCCTCTAATGTGGTTTTTTCTCTCTCTCTTTTCTTTGTCCTCAGTTTGTTGTTTTTCTAAGTATAGCATACTTTCCCCCTCATTTCCTCTGCTTTATTTAGGTCAGGATATTTACTGTCCAAGTTCAACCGTCGTTTATAATGGAGCATTGCAGATAGATGTTTTAATGAGTCAAACTTCATTCATTTTTTATTCTTGCCCAGCAGTCTAGAACGGACAAGCTGTTTATTGCGTCCATCCATTACTGAACAGCTTCTCTGGATGAGCGAGGCACAAGATGGTTCTGGACACAGTCTGCGTTCCCCTGAATCGGAAGTTTCAGTACTTGTGCGTAAACCACTTCAGTTCTGTGCACAGTGAGCTATCGTTGGATGTAGCTGAATGAAACATGGGCCCCCATCTGACATCATCCTGCTACGTACGAGGCACCCCCTATCTGGAGCCTGTGCGGGGCTATATTAGGAGGACCCGTGATGTTCTGGGAGATTGACTCATTAGCAGCGCTGGCCCATGCTGATTCCTGTCAGATCCCCATGAAGCTCCGGGGAGAAGACTCCTCCTGTCCTGTTGCTCCGGGTTTCAGATGGCTCCCACAGGGGCCCTTTTCCCTGTGGTGTCCTTTGTGTCTGCCGGCCATCTCTCGGACATTCTCTCCGAGTGGCCTAAGCACAGGGCTTTAGCTCTGCTTCTGAGACAAGGAGTGCGTGGGTTTGCAAGGAGCCGGGGCCTTGGGGCTGAGAATCAGGGCTTAGCTTTGTACTGACTCCGTTTATGGAGCCATTCAATTTTCAGACAGTGGAGCTCGCTCAAATTTCACTTTTAAGAACAAATCTGGTTGTAATAAATCTCCGAGCCTTTGTAGTGGCTGGATACGCAAGTCTGCTCTCCGCCTTGTCTGAGGAAACACTACGAGGCTATCCATCTGTACACCCAAGCATCCAAATGAAGGGAAAAGTGTGTGCGATAATGACAAAAAATAACATACCCAGCCCTCATTAGCTGCGGTGTTCATTCTCTCTCCAAGCCAGCCCGGGATAATGTTAATCAGATTAGTTTCACTCTCTAAAAACACCCTTATTAGCTAAGGTGTCGCACTGAGGATCCCAAACATAATCTCCTGAGGTGGAGCTATATACGTGGAGCGTTCAGGATTAGCGTTAAGGCTCCTCAGGGCTCACACTCTGCCCTTGGTGTGGCAGCCCAGGCTAGCCCTTCCTCACGCGAACTGGCCTCCTGTTATTCTTAGCCCAGGAACTTCATGTCTCAGTGTGAAAGCCCTTTACTCTAATTGAGGAGTCTGTTTATGGACCGTGTTCCCAAACGAGGGTCTCTGAGGGCACTCGTGTGTCACTGTGCGTCTGCCTTCACGTGTCCGTGTGTGTGTGTGTGTGTGTGTGTGTGTGGCAAAAGTGTAAGTGAGACCTGCTGAACACTAAACCAGTTAGAATCAGTGTTGGGCCTCCCCAGCCAGGGCTGGTCTGAGTTGTGAGTGGTGACGCTGGCAGATGGTTTCCAGCAGGCCTGGGTGTGACATGTGATAACATTACAGTCTTGAAAGGTCAGGCATGAGCAGAGCTGAGGGGGGGTGGGGGTGGGGGGGGCAGACTGGTCTTCACTCCCCCTGGGGAGCGGCCCTTTGCCAGAGTAAGCCAGGCACAGCACACACAGACACACAGCCAAGGCTTTGTTGCCTGTGTGAGGTTTGGAGCAGCTTCGGTTTGGACTGGGTTCTACTCTCTGCAGGCTGTGTATGGGGAACCGCTCTTGGCGCAGAACCTTTTTTTTTTTTTACTTCTTCTCTTCCCTGTCCCCGAGTCTCTAGTCAAAGGGTAGGGAGCCTTTCAGCTACTTTGCATGTCGATGAAAGCGTGTTTGTGCGCAAAGAGTGGCCCTGGCTCAGCTCACAGGTCGGCACAGTGAGACTTTAGACTGTGGACCACAGTGTTTATACAGGGACAAGAGATGTGCACCGTTTCCCACCACAGGCACCGTCACTTATAACCCGGGCCCTCAAGCTCCTCCCCTCGACGTCCAGGCCCAACCCCCCCCCCCCCTACTGGTTAAGTCAACACTCCTCCATGGAAGAGACGGGGGGTTTGTTTGGACCCAAAGGCCTCTCTCTGTGTGCCGGCTTACGAGCAGGGACCGAAGGAAAAGGCTCCAGGACTTCCTTGTGAGCAAATAACACCTGGAGTGGACAGTGTGGGTCAGATGTCTTGCTGCACAGGTGTCATCCAGAAGAGCTCTCCGCTCCTGAAATGGCATGGTGGGGAGCAGGTGGAGGTGAAGGTGGGAGAGGAGAAGGAGGAGGGGGTTTTAAAAATACATCCACCCGGGCCAGTCAGACATTTTGAAATTCTGTCTCTATCTTGGTCCGATAGGTTAAAGATGCAGCATCTTGATAAATCTCTTCCCACCGGGGGAACAGATAAGAGTGGCGCAGATTGAATAAAAAAGAGCGGCAGAAAAGAGGGGGAGGGGGAGAGGGAGAGAGGGACAGAGGAGATCTGAGATGTCTATCAGGCACCATGAAGGTTTTTTAGTCTTGCAGATCCAGTTCAAGGACGCCCGCAGGCGAGGCAGCGCTCGTTCTTGCCGTGCCAACGATGCCGCTCAAGGTCATATGAGCCAGCCCCAGTGACATTAAACAGGAACAGGATAGGGGGAGGGGGGGCGGGAGGGAGGGAGGGAGGGAGGGAGGGGAAAAAAAACATCAGCAACACCCCCACCCACACTCTCCTCCCTCGTCCATAGAAGTGAGTTGCAAGGGGAAAACAACCTTTAACTCTGCTGATCTTCTCCTTCACTTTGTGCACTGGTGTTTGGGTGTGCTGTGGGTTTTGTGAGGCCGGATGCTTTTTAAGAGCAGTAATGAGAGCTTCTTATTCTCTCTACAGAGCCAGGAGATGCTTGGATAACTGCTTTGTAGATGTCAGCCGTGTGTGTGTGTGTGTGTGTGTGTGTGTGTGTGT
>JAVQIZ010234903.1:0-29611 GCA_036023535.2 Galaxias brevipinnis | reverse complement strand
GAGAGCAAGAGAGAGAGAGAGAGAGAGAGAGAGAGAGAGCGAGAGAGCGCGAGAGAGAGAGAGAGAGAGAGAGAGAGAGAGAGAGAAGAGTGAATGGTGGCCCTTGCAGAGATGTGTATGTGTGAGTGGAGGCTGGTGTTTTCGTGTTGGGGTTGCATTTCCCCGTTGGAGTAATGGTTTGTTTGTTTTTCTCTTGCAGGTGACCTCAGCATGTATCCCTGCACCGGCCCATGATCTGGTGAGACCACGTCTCGTTTCCTTTTGAGCGCTTCCCACACTCTCTTTCCTAAACGCCACCACATCTATTGTACTGCCCCAAACCGAGCTGTCCATAGTCTGCGCTGAATTGTGACAAGACTGCACAGTGTCTGAGACCTAAAGTATCTGCTGCGGCTGTCTAAGGGAGCCAGGTTTATTTGTGGAGCAGAGGGAGGTCTTAGAGAACCAGGCTCCAGAGGAAGTAGTCATGAATGTCCATTAGTAGGTCTGGTTGTTGAATTAAACCCCCCCACCCCCCCACACCCCCTCCACCTGCTCTCCTCTCATCACCCTCTCCTCTTCTTCTTCACCCAGCAGCGCAGGGGGACCGATCCGTCGCGACACGTCCAGCACCTGGTGAGTGGTTTGCCAGATGCGCTTTATCGTCCTTCCTCTCCGTCCCTCCTGTACTCCTTTCTGCCTTTTCCAGGCTCATGCTTTCCATCTCAAAGTATAAATGTCAAACGCACCTGTGGAGAAATACCTTAAAACCGTGTGTGAGTTATGTGTGGCTCAAGAAACAAATGCATGCATGTATACAGTACCAGGAAGGAAATGAAATACTCAAGGGCATTATCCTCCACATGAATATGATTCTTCTTAGAGGGACTGATTTATTGGACGGTGCTGCCCTTTGAGTAGTATATGTCGTCCACAGCAGGTCTATCATCACAGCCACATGTTAAGTCCCAGACCGTGTCTGTGCTCATGTCTGTCCTTAGGGCTCCACCAAGTCTCTGACGTACTCCAAACAGAGGAACACTCTCCCCAGGTATAGTGCATCTCTTCTTATAGAAGACACACACACCCTCTATCCCCATTCACCTCAAACATCCATCTACTAACTAACAGCAAGCTACTCATTTCATCCAATAGGTCCAATATAAACGATCTGTAGTGTTAATGCTTTATTGAAACATCGAATACGTCTTCTGCTAGCATCAACATACTTCAGGGTTGGGGTCAGGATAAGCTGCATAGTCATTGAACATCGGTTAGTAAGACGGATCGGTTGTGGGACTGCCCGTCTTTGATGAGCAGCGCGTGTTTCTTCTCGTCTTCCGAGCAGGAGCTTCAGCGTGGACCGCGTGATGGAGCGCGTCATGGAGCGCCACTACGACTTTGACCTCACCTACATCACGGAGCGCATCATCTCCGTGTTCTTCCCGCCCCTGCTGGAGGAGCAGAGGTACCGCCTCAACCTCAAGGAGGTGGCCGCCATGCTCAAGTCCAAACACCAGGACAAGTTCCTGGTGAGTCACAGGGCCCCTCTTATTGTCTCGGGGGGACAAAAGATCGGGGATCTTCGTAAAATCTCAAATCCTTTTTAGTGCTTTTTGTATGCTACTTTACAAGATGTAATGCTTGATTGAGTGGTTCATTCAGATGATCTTTATAACCCAGGTATTTGTGATTTACCCACCCAATGGCAATGAACCATAATGTGTGATCCTGCCGTGACCTAGTCTGATTATCACAGAGCAGAGGTGCCTGGAGCTACTGCTGGGAATGGTGAAAGTGATACGCTGGGCTTGTCTTTCTGTTTCAGCTCTTCAACCTCTCTGAAAGGCGCCATGACATCAGCAGGCTTAATCCAAAGGTAAACACAATCCTCCCGCGTTGAATGATTCTCCAGCATCCCTTTCCCAGGGACTTCATGCAGTGAAACACGTGTCTTTAATAGCTGGCTGTGTTTACAGTAATGTTTCACTGAAGGGCCCGGTGTCTGGCTAATGAATGGGTAAAGTGTAATTAAATAACACTGTGGTCTGGTGTGATGTATCAAAGTTCAACGGGCGAGATTTTTCTCTCTTTTTGTATCCCTCTTTTCTCTTTCCTGTCCCTCCATCTCTCTGCCTCTCTCTTTCCGTCCAACGCTTTCCCCTGACCCCAGGTCCATGACTTTGGCTGGCCTGACCTCCACGCCCCACCGCTGGACAAGATCTGTGCCATGTGTAAGGCCATGGAGACGTGGCTGACCTCTGACCCACAGCACGTGGTGGTCCTGCACTGCAAGGTGAGGGTTCAGGGGTTGAGACCTGGGGCTGTGGCGTGACCAAGCCACTCGCAGGCTCGGTCAGATCTAGTGATTTAAATTAGTCTAATGGAGCAATCTTTTTTTTGGTTAGCATAGAGCCTTATGATTAAACTAAATCTGCAAACTTGATGTGCTCTGACACTGAGTTTGAATACGTTTAAATGAGACATGCCGGAAATCCCCTTGTGGTAAGACTTGTGATGAGTATAGGCTTGTGTCTATTGATTTGAAGCAGTGGTATGTCAGCATGGAGCATCAGTAGGGGTCACTTGAGGAATTTCCAATGGAATGTTTGTGGAATGCCTCAAGAAGCGAGGAGTGGCTCAAGGGGAAAGAATACACCACAGGGAACTTTTTAATTTGCCTTTTTAAATTGTGAAGTCTTGTCCTCTTTTATTTTGAAACCGTAACACTGAATAACATTGAAGTGTTATTTTCTAATTGAGTCTCATTCACCCAGTGCTCGAACTCAGCTGCTAATGTGGGACTGTTGTGCTGATGCTTACGTGTTGTTCTTCTTGCAGGGCAACAAAGGTAAAACGGGAGTAATCATAGCAGCCTACATGCACTACAGCAAGATCTCTGCAGGGTAAGTTTGAGCCACCCAAAGCCCTAGTTTCCACTCTGACAGTGGTTTTAATGCGCAAGCAGTGGAAACCGGCCTATCCTGTGGCTCGTGCCAGCTGTATCCTATCCATGTACTTCTGGCACCTAAAGGGCTGGGTTCTGGGCTCACGATGGACATTTTTTCTCTGATGTGTGTGTGTGTGTGTGACTGTGTGTGTGCCTGTGTCCATGTTGAACAGGGCAGACCAGGCCCTGAGTACTCTGGCTATGAGGAAGTTCTGCGAAGACAAGGTTTCCTCAGCCCTCCAGCCGTCCCAAAACAGGTGAGGTGAACTCCATACTTCATCCGTCGGCCTCTTCTCTTCCCGCCATGTTGGTGAGATGTTTGTTGAGTCGACATCCAGCCATGCTCTCCTGGCTGACTGGGTGACCACTGGTGTTTCTGTCTTTCTCCTCCCCCCTTTCCATCTCTCCCAGGTATATTTATTACTTTGGAGGCCTTCTCTCTGGGGCAATCAAAATGAACAGCAGTCCCCTTTTCCTCCACCAAGTCCTCATCCCGACGCTCCCCAACTTCCAGGGTGAAGGAGGTACGTGTGTGTGTGTGTGAGTGTGTGTGGGCTTCAGTGTACTCCCCTGTATTTGTTTGCTCATACTACTCCTTTCCTGTTTAAGTGTAAGCCAGATGCTAGTCAACAGCCTGTGTCGGCATGACGTTCTAAGATGGCTGAATGTTTGTGTTTTCCGTTACTCATCGCCACCTTTCACCCCCCACGCTAGCGTGTTTATCTTTAATCCGACGATGAGGGACAGGATGAGGGGAGGCAGTCAGCACATTCTTCCGTTCCGCTCTTTTATTGCACTTCTTGTAACAGTTGTGTTTCTCTCTCTTTTCTTTCACACACACTCTTTCTCAGGTTACTATCCTTTCCTAAAGATCTACCAGTCCATGCAGCTGGTCTACACCTCTGGCATATAGTGAGTCATATGTGAACTCAGATATCCAATATCCCTACAGTACTTTTTGTCTGTGTCACTGCCCATCTAATAAACTATCTTGTTCTATGCTTGTGTCTCCTGTGTTGTCTGTAGTGACTTGCAGGGATCTGGGGGTCGAAGGCTGTGTGTGACCATCGAACCCGCACTACTGCTAAAGGGAGATATTATGGTGAGGTAAACCGATCGACACAGGACAGAGACAAATGAAACTAGCTCAAGGCAAGAGCAAGTAGTGTTTTTTTTTGTGTTAACGATCACATTTGTCAACGGAAGGGTTGACCAGCCAGTCACGAACCTTGAACCGCGTGTATACACACGTGTGTGCCATTCTCTGGAATTGGTACCCTTTAATTCCCCAACCCTTTCTATGGGTGTTGTTAAAAATAATTATCTAAAAAATACACATACAAACTCATAAAGATGAGGATGAACAAAAATCCACTAACTGTTGCAGTCTCGTCTCTCTTCTTTCGGAACCAGCTTGTTGTTATTACCTGAAATAATCAAAAAAAATTTCAAATCATTATTTTCCAATGGGAGCAAAAGTCTTAACCCAAGTGGAGTAACTCGTGTGTCTCTCTGGTGCTCCCTTCAGGTGAAATGCTACCACAGGAGAGCCCAGAGTGCAGACAGAGACGTGGTGTTCAGGCTGCAGTTTCATACCTGCACCATCCATGGAGCCCAGCTCTGGTTTGGCAAGGGAGAGCTGGACCAGGCATGCACTGGTATGGAGACTTCTGAGAAAAGCTTCAGAGTTAGCATCAGACAAAGTCTGAAAACTACGTTGTTATGTTTTTGAGTGGATTTGGTTGCATTTGGTTGCAAAGGAGTAAATATGTCAAATGAATACTAAATGCTGGCTGAAAGAGGTACCCAGGACGGAATGTAAAACAGAGCCAGTGTGTCTAATCTAGTCGAGGGATGCTTATTTGAGTCCACGTCTACAGATTCTTTGTTTTGGTTGATAGGAATCTATCCCATTTGTTTAGTACGACCACCCCATTGGTCTAGTAGCCTTTTGTCATTGATTTATTTTTACAATTTGTGGTAGCTACTCTCTTGAGATGGACTGGAGTTTGTATGTAGTAACCACCTTTCAAAGTATGTTAAGAAAGCTCTGAATGTGTGTCTGTCCAGCGGTTAATTTTATAATTGACTCTCATTTTCCCATTTCCTCAGCACTCACCACACCAGCCTTGTTATAAATTAGTTCCAGCTGAAAACCGGTGCCGTCTCAGTGAAAAGTCACAGGGAGACACTGTACACCACTGTATATGGTAGCCATTACATCCTTTAGCCTAAACAAAGGCACTGGGAAATGTAAACAACAGTCAATTTATTTTCATTTGAATGATGTGGAAATCCACATATGGATTGCATTGGGCTAGAAGATGAGGATGACCAGATGCAGGTCACAAGGTTAAGCTGCAGTGGGTTGACCTTTTTCTCATATGATGTCACTGTAGTGGTCACGGACACAAATCGGGTTTGACGTCTATGATCCAAAATCAAACGCAGGCAGAGGAAACGCGTCGTGCAAAAGTTGCTGCTGCTCCTCCACAAACTCATACGCTGAGACTGCTTCCCTCCGACATCACTTAGACACATTACCTCAAAGTCCCCCACATGCCATGTGAGCACCAATGCCCCTCGCCACTTTGTAAGTCATTTAGAGCTAGCAGTGGGGAACAATACAAGGCTTTTCTCTCTGCGCAAACTGTCAGAGTCTACTTCCCCTACCATAGTGATGATTCGGCTGCTCCTAGGCCTGCAGCAAATGTTCCTGTGAGAGCATATATGCGGTGAGCGAAGCTTTGCACCGCAAATCCAAGTCGTTCTCAATCACATTTCTGCCCCCACTAGACCCAAACTCTCAGTTGTCTTTGACTATGTCTTGGACGCCTTGAAGTTGTCCGAATAAGTCAAAGGGGCGAAAACCCAGTGGAAGCCTGGGGAACTCCTCTCATGCCAAATGACCGTCTTTGTCTTTCATATGTTATTTACAGATCAGGGTTTTCAGCGTTTTATTGAAGCATTCACAGTCTGTGGCGGAGTGATAAACACTGAATTGCCTGAATTCCCAATAAACCGTAAAGCTCCTTTAGTGTACGTGACAAGAAATGTGCGCCCTGGTCAGTGAGAATCGTTTTAGGAATTCCCACTCTGGAGTTCACCGGAAACAGCGCCTGTGCAAGTTCAACGCTCCCTGCAGAAATGTTGTGCACCGACACTGCCTCTAGGTACCGGGGTTGCGTCATCAATAATGACTAGCACAAACCGATAGTTAATGGACGTTCTGCTCAAATGGCACTTCAAACAGGAGAATGGGGCACAAAGGGGCCTTAGGACATGCCGGGCAGGACACACTCACACTCACCCTCTCTTCTCCTCAGACGAGCGCTTCCCCTCCGACGCCACTGTGGAGTTTGTCTTCTCGTCTGGGCCAGAGAAGATCAAAGGTCTGTACAGACTTGATCACTCTTCTACAGTATTTATGAGCAGTAACGTAGGCAGAATGTTTCTTTCGGGCAGGCCTTGGGAAAAGTGGACGTGACAGAGTTATTTTTTTATAAAAAAATTTTTTTAAATAGACACACAGTCAGTATAATGCATCTCTCTGGCACCAGATAAGGAAAAAATTAACAGCAGTAGTACCTAACTAACGCAACACTTTGCAATGAAAGTCTGTTATCAAACGGGTCACAATAAGGATAGGCCCACACACACATAAAAAACACTACCTCCATCTGCTGCTCCTTCACTTGACAGCAATACTGCGGGTGCGTTTTTGTTATAACGCACAACACATATTTGTTTAGCTATAGATCAAATCCATAGCCAATAGTTTTCAGTGCTAACTTTGTAACTGGACTTGCTGCTGTGCGGGGTTAGGCCGTGAGTACCAGCGGAATGACCCTGCGGTGACAGTGGACTACAACACAGCCGACCCTGTGGTGCGCTGGGACTCCTACGAGAACTTTAACCAGCGATACCAGGACAGTCTGGAAGGTACCAGAGACAGTTAGCTGTGACCTGCCTGATAACACTTTAAAACTGACAAGCAATGCCCTTCTAGTTTGGAAAGTGCTTGAAAAGCAACTGATTTAGCCTTCTAGTGGTAATGTTGATTGGATGTAGTTTAGTTTGTTTCAATGTTTACAGTTAAAAGTTCATTGCCAGGCCATTCAGCTGCTTATATATTAAAATGTTCCCTAATGTACCTGCCTCACTCACTTTCAGAACTTATCAATACCAGCCATACCAGAGGTCCTGTGGATGGCAGTCTGTACGCCCAGATAAAGAAGCGCCGTGGCGTCGGCTCTGGCTCCCTCACCTCCACCAATGGCAGCAGCCCAGGGGCGGGCACGATGGAAGACAGACCCAATCATCTCCTGGCTCCCTGCTCTGACTCCGCCCACTCCGGCCATTCCAACCAATCGTCTGTCCCTCTGGAGCGACAAGACGAGCCCTCTCGCCCGCCTCCCCCGACAAGGCAGGAAAGGGAGGAGCTGGATCGCCTCCTCGGAGGTATCGAGGGAGAGAGGGCGGGGCGAGATCGAGAACGAGAGACCGCCATCTTAGACGATGGCGACTCCTTGCCGCCGCCGGAGTGTGGCGGCACCTTGAGACTGGGCCGTTCCTGCTCCTGCCGCGTGGGCTACCGCTCCCAGCGCTGCGCCGAGCCCGGCTGCGACCGCACCCTCCTCATGCCGAACGGCTACTGCCTGGACCGAGCACCAGGCACCAACGGGCACCCGGGGTCACCCCCCTCCAGCAGCCCCGGCTCTGTGGTCCCTCCCTCCCACATGGACCTGTGCCAGCACTACAGCCACCCTCACCAGTCGCTGCCCCCTCCAGACCTGGTCTGGGACCGCCAGGGTGCCCCTCCACCGCACTACCTGCACCGCTCCTGTTCCGACGCGCCGCCCGCCCCCCAGCACCTGTGTCCCTACCCGCCTGCGGAGCTCAGTCCTCACCCACACTCCCACAGCCACCCTCACCCCCTCTCTCCCCAAGGACGCCTGCTCTGTCGGGGGGATGACTATGGGCCCTACCACCACCCTCCAGCCCATGCCCACCACCACACCCACCTTGCCAAAGCCTCTGCCAGCCCCTCTTATCACGACATGCTGCTGCTGGATGGTCTGGCGCCCTCTGGCTGCCCGTGTCGGGACTGCAGCATCAGGAGAGAGGACACAGCAGCCTATCGCGGCCTGCGGCTCGACCGAGGAGACAGCTTCCACTGGGACAGAGAGGCGGAGCTACAACACCGAGAGGCGGCGCTGAGGAGGAAGAGGGAGGTGGAGCTACCTAGAGGGGCGGAACTGCACTGGGAGAGGGAGCCCGGGCTAAGGCGGGGCCGGGAGATGTCCCTGCACTGGGACAGAGACCGGGAGACCGAGCTCCAGTGGGAGAGGGACAGGGAGGCGGAATACTGGCACAGAAGGGCCACGGTCTCCTCCTATGGTCCGCAGGGTCACGACCTTCCGGCATTCACCTTTGACCCCTTGCCTTCGGGCCACCCGGCCTACCCGGAGGCGTCGCAGTCTCACGCTCACTCGCACCTGGACCTGAAGTACAGCAGCAGTAGCAGTGGCTACCAGACGCCCCACCAGGCCTGTCCCTGCTCCCCCTACCAGGCCTCGCCTTCCGAGAGCAGGGGCTACGCCTCGGGCTACCAGTCTGAGTCTACGTCCCCTCTGCCCCCATCCTCCTCCATCTCCGCTCCCTGCAGCCTTGGCCACCACCATCTCCATCCTGACGGACACCCACAGCAGACGTACATGTCAGACACACAGCCGGGTCAGTAATGCAATGAGTGCATAGCCCCCCTTAAGACTTACACTTTAAAATACTTTCAAGATGGGGTAGCTTATGGAAACGTTTACAGCAGTGTTTCTGTTGGTAACAAAATTCTTAGTGCCTCACCAAAGTTAAACATTTTTCGAGTGAAGATTTTAATACAGACGCATTCTCCAAACTTTTTCTTTTTTATATTATTTATTTCTGCATTTACGTAAATCTTCTCTGCCGCAAAACTAATTTGCCCCGTGAAATCGACAGTGGCGCGAAACAGTTGATTACTTAATGTTTACGTTGCTTAAAGTTAGCATGAGCTTGCTTTTGGCTTTATTATTTGATCTTTGTACAACAAGCGGAGACTGTCATAGACATACATTCTATTTAGAAGGATGCCTGTCTGTTAACACAATCCCAAATTATAGTCTCTACTAAGCCTCGCCCCTAGTCATGCCTCCAAGACGCATACCACCACACAAACAGCTTACCTCCAGAGGAATCACTGGTTTACGGCAAATCTATTGTTCTTAAAATTCAATAATTTGTTAGCAATCATTAAAATCCTGCTAAATCCTAAATTAAATTGTCTCATCGTCTCATCACTATTTGTTCGTCCGTATCTGTTTATGTCTCTCTCAGATGGGTCCCGTGGGTCAGGAGAGAGTGTTGGCTGGCGGGACCACATTACCCATGGTTCCTTTAGGAGGGCCTTCAGAGACGGCCCTGCTCCGTGTTCCACGCCCTCTGATTTCTCTGGGCCGCCCACTCCGGTTCACACCAGCAGTCCCTTGCGCACACAAGAGAGGTGTGTTCCATTGCATGTTCTGACGTGTACGTCTAAATTACTTAGTTTATGTATAATCTGCAGAAAAATCGACAGATTAAAAATGAATTTGGCAGCCTTCTTTATTGTAAGATCTTTTTAATTATTATTGACATTAATCTCTCAAATTTTGTCCACATTTTGGCTTCTAATGAAGTATACAATTGTACATGCTTATTTTAGCAAAATGATTTGTATGTTCCTAAATCATCCTGGCTTCTCCACATGATTTCCTATTGTGTGTTTGTGTTTCAGCCCCAGTCTAAGTGTCAGGGAGTACGAGGTGCGGACCACTGACATCATCACCAGTGACTACGACACTGCCCAACCAGAGGACCAACACGTCAGCCCAGACAACCCAACCCACATCGTTGACCCCTCACCCCTACCGCTCGCCGTGACAGACACACACTCCACGGTTACCACGCCTACGCCAACACACACTCAACCCAACAGCCTGCCCACCACGCCCGTCCAGCCGCCCTCCCCGACTCAGCAGCCCCCTCAGAACCACAGTGCGGCTCCAGCCGTTTCATCGGTGTTGCCTGAGCAAAGCGCCAAAGCAGCCTGTTTAGCCCCCAACAGCCCCACCGCCCCCAGTCAGCCGGCCAACCAATTCCAGCCTCCTCCTTCCCCGACCAAGGCCTCCCCCACTTCAGATGCAGCCCAGACTCCTGGTGGTCCCACTGAGACGGCTGCCCAGCCTTCAGAAATACCTCAAACCTCCAAGTCCCAGACTGCTTCTCCTGGACCAGGCCCAGCTCTGAACCCGCTCAACGGCTCCTCGCCGACCAGGGAAGCCGCATTCGAAGTCCCTAAACCCACTTCAGCCCAGGCCTCCCCGAACTCGGCACACTCCTCGTCTTCGTCGCACCAGTCCCTCGCCAACAGTGTGGAGGGCTCCCCTTTCTCCGAGCCACCTGTCCCTGGCTTTGCAACCCTGGGCCGGAGGCTGATGTTGGGCTCCGAGCCCCACCACCACCATGGACCTTCGCACCACAACTACCCAGGAATGGAGGCCTACCCTGTTGCCCCAGAGGCCTCAGAGGGACACTCTAATGGCAACTTCTTGGCTTCACCCAACAACCCACGTGTCCCACCTGCCTCCGAATCCAACTCCAACTATACCATGGTGTCCATCCCTCAACCCCAGCCTCCGCTCCCAGAGAAACGACGACAGCCTTCCCAGCCAGGGTCTCCTAATGGTGGGTCTGGGACGCTGCGGACCCCCACGGTAGCCGCTCAGCAGCACCATGTCACATTCTCTCCCACCATAGGCGAGATGGCGCCATCTCCAGGACAAGCCGAGGTGCCTCAGGCTCTGGACGGTGACTCAGCAGGGCGGGTCAGTGTGAAGTTTGTTCAGGACAGCTCGAGGTTTTGGTACAAGCCTGGCATCTCCAGGGAGCAAGGTAAGACCTGACGAAATAAATAAATACAATAATGACAAGCACAAGTTTCCATATGGTTGCTTAGCTCCTTCTAAAACATATACATATATAATATATTGTATTGTGTGTATATATTGTGTGTATATATTATATAGGACTTGTGCTTGTCTTGAGAAACTGAACCTGTATTTTCTGAAGGAGAGCCTTCTGTGCTAGTCTCTAGTTGTTTTTTTTAGCCGTTCACAGCAGGGCTTTTCACTGCGTAACCTTTTTGTTTACATTCTATCTTTCCCTCTAGCAATTGCAGCTTTGAAGGAGAGAGAGCCAGGGGTATTCCTGGTCCGAGACAGCAGCTCCTTCCAGGGGGCATATGGGTTGGCATTAAAGGTGGCCACGCCTCCCCTAAACGTCAACAGTCACAGCGCCAAAGGTTCAATATTGCTTGATGCCCTAACTAACCGCACTCCTTTTTTGGGGGGGGCTAATATTGCTTCATTTCAATGTCTGCTGATTATGATCCCTGCTGTATTGTGTTGTGGCCTCTACTGTCCAGCAGTTGACCCATTGGAGCAGCTGGTCAGACACTTCCTGATCGAGAGGGGGCCTCGGGGAGTCAAGATTAAGGGCTGTCAGAACGAACCCTACTTTGGTCAGTTGCTGAAGCACACCATATTATTAGCTCTGAGCTTAGCCATGCTCCGAGATAAGTGTGACATCTCCCAATCAATCAGCTATAATGGCATGTTGAAAAGATAGCTTTAAAATGGTGGTGTGTATGTGTCTGTCTGTGTCTCTGTGTCACAGGGAGTCTATCGGCGTTGGTCTACCAACACTCCATCACACCCATCTCCCTGCCCTGTACTCTGAGGATCCCAGAGAAAGGTTTCTGCTCTGCACTGCTCATATCGAACTATTATTAGTTAGTCACGTGAAAAGAATCCTAAGCAGTGAAGTAGTTCCAAATAACTACACATTTAAGAGCGGAAAACAGCCACCTTGAGAGTTTTTTGTTCAGTAGCAAAGGACAATTTGAACTCTATATTTGTAACGTTGACTGTATTGTTTCAGGCTTTTCCATGTCTATGTTTTCAGACCCACTTGGGGATATCCAGGTAGTACAGCCAGTCCCCAACATGAGCACAGCTGCTGACCTACTCAAACAGGGGGCTGGTGAGTTTTCTATCTCTGGTTTAAGAAACACAATGTTTAATACAATTTAATCAATTATTGGCCTGTGTTTACAATTCAACTTGTGTAATAGTGCAAAGCGTTTGACCGTGGAAATCCCTGTTGTCCTCCACAGCCTGTAACGTCCTGTACCTAAACTCTGTGGAGACCGAGTCCTTGACTGGCCCTCAGGCCATTGCCAAGGCAACAAGTGCCACGTTAGGCCATAACCCACGTCCTGCTGCCACTGTGGTCCACTTTAAAGTGTCCTCCCAGGGCATCACACTGACAGACAGCCAGCGCAGGTATGAACCATTCTAATGTCCTACAATGTATGGGAATACGTTCAGATATATCACAATGCCTTGTTTTCATAGATCGCTTGACTGGTTGGTTGAATAAATGGTAGATCATGAGTTATAAATGTGTGATGCAAAACTCCAATCGAATGTAGACAAACAGGGTTTTGATGAATGATGTACTTGTATGTATTTGAAGACAACGGCATTGCCTGAAAGGTTTAACTTTATACTTGGCTTACTACCGTCTGCCCATTTTACCTATATAACTGTCTGCCTATTTTTCCTTTCTGTCTTTGTGCAGAGTATTCTTCAGGAGACACTACCCAGTAAATAGTGTAACCTTCATCAGTATCGACCCTGAGGACAGGAGGTGCGCATTGCAGCTGAGTTATCACAGGAATAATTGCCCTTGACTCTAAAGCCTGAAAGAATAATAATGCACTATTAGCATTATTATTGTTATTATTAATCTTTGCATCCATGATTATCCATTGCATCCATTGCTCGAAGCCTTTGATCTGCCATGAATCTGCATTGGCTTTTGAAATTGGAATGTGTAGGCATGTGTGTGTGTGTGTGTGTGTGTGTGTGTGTGTGTGTGTGTGTGTGTGTGTGTTAGAGTGATTGAGTAAATGTTTTGTAAGCTCTGTTTAGGGAATGTTATAAGCCTTGGCGGCTGTGGCGGCTGTGATGTGCCAGCAGTAGTGTTTGTCTGTGTGTTTGAGTCTGGTCTCTGTCTCTCTTCATGTTAGGTGGACTAACTCAGAGAGCACCACTTCTAAGTAAGTGTGTTTGTGTGAGTTTGTGTAATTCAGTTAGATAAGATTTGATGCATGGCATATTGCTTCAGAGCCTTGGCAAAATCGCTACAGTATTTATTATACAATAAATGTTGATGATGCGGTGCCATAATGTCGGCTCGTTTAACCTGTCACTAATTATCTTTTATGCATTCCTCATGAATGGTAACTTGCATCAGCTCTGTCTGCTATTTTTTGTTTTCCTGAACATCTTTTCTCTTACCTTCCTGCTCTTTCTTTTTCTCCACCTTTTCCTCTTTTCTCTCAGGGTGTTTGGCTTTGTGGCCAAGAAGCCTGGCAGCATAGCAGAGAATGTGTGCCACCTGTTTGCAGAGTTGGATCCTGATCAACCGGCCTTCTCCATTGTCAACTTCATCAACAAGGTCATGCTGGGGTCACAGCGCCGATGAACCACAGTGAGAGGGAGAGAGTTCAATAAATAGAGACAGGACTAACTCAAGCACAGGGTGCTTATGTAAAATATGTCAAATATTAATTACATATAGCCGGGTTCAGATATATTACAATGATCATCGCTACAAGGGTTTTAAAAAAAGTGTGTAAGGATACAACCTTACTCTGATTTCCATATCCTTTACACGATTAAGAGAATCCAAGAAAATCTCAAAAATAATGTGCCTTTTAATGTAGTGTACATTAACTACAGAAGCGAATCCCAAAATAAAGTTCAGTAAAGAAAGAACTGAAGTACAGCAATTTACATTATGAGTGTGGATAGTCTAAAATTGTTAATCGGTGTTCCTTTCTTCGCTAAATTTTCATAACCTTGAAGGTCACATTGTATGTTGGAGGTGAAAGGAAAAGGCAAATTGGAAAAGAATAACATACCACCAAGGGCTTAACCTTAGTGTTCGTGCTTCGACAGAGAAGGTTAGAAAACTCAAGTTGTAGTTTCCATTTACATTGTCTGTCTTTTTGTTTTGCTTTTTATGCATCCTTGGCACCTTTGCACTGTTACAACTTTTCAAACCCCCATAAGATTTTCAACAGTTCACACTTGACTGCTGTTAGACGAAATACCAGATTACCGAAGTTGATACGATGTCTATTTAGCCTCCCATAACCTTATCTTTAAGGTATATCTACCTTGTTTGTACAGGTAGGCATACAAACATACACATCTAATCGAAGGCATACAAACATACACATCTAATCGAAGACGTAATGTATTCTAATGAATTACAGTAACTCTAGCAGTTTTAATCCTTCCATAGTGCACACACCAATTTTATCGCAATAGAAATGTTATATACTTTCAGCTATTACACAGTCCCGATTTTCTGATTAACAAAAGGGTGTGGTGACTCACTTGTCAAAAGAAAGTAAATATGCATGTACGGGGTTTAAAGTTTATGATGAGTGTGTGATGGGAAACGTGTGTCTGTGTTAATGGTATTGGTGTGTGGAGTGTGAGAACTGGGTGTAAGAACTAACAATTCTTGATGATATGGTATTGTAATGTTACCTTGTGAGTTATCGTGGAACGTGCCCTAAATGGAGCAAGCTAGTTGAAACCAAGGATGTATAGGATTGTTCTTTACCACTGCCATGGAATGTAAAATATATGAATCCAGTGTATTTCTTTTCTTTTACCAATACTTTTTTGAAACACAAGTAATATTGCTACAAATAGACTTTTACTTTTGTCCATCGCGTCTTGTGAAGAATTCGCACAAACTCCCAAGGCAAATATCATTACCTAGTCTAGTTTTTGTAAATCATAATAAACAGGACTAGAAAAAAACTCTTTTTTTTTGACACAATATCAATGTAGTACTTGCATTTATTCATTTAAATAAGTTAACAGTTTATAAAGTTAACACACAGTCAGAACAGCTGCCTACAGTCCTATTCCCTTAACCAAAGACACAGCACCTTTGTATTAATAAGCTTTATTCAGAAGTATTTTTGTATTTTGCTTCACATATTTTACCATGCAATTATTTTTATTTTGTCGTTTTTTTTTCAAGACATAAAACACAACTTGTATGACAGCGATAATATATATTGTGGTCTGTTTTGTATTGATCTTTATATGTAGTAATATATTTTCACATGCAGCTAAAGGAAAATGTATGGGACAAACAACAGGAAACATTTGTTTGTTTTTAAATGGATTGTATGTATTGTGCTATTTTTTTAAAGGAATGCTTTGTATGCACAGGTGAAGAATATTATTAAACCTTGAACATTGTGGTACCAACATATCTTTGACTGTATTGACTAAAAAACCTTTTTTAAAACAAATCTGAATCCTACAGCTAAGAATGTATGACCATAATGTAACTTAAGGAAAGTTGGACACATAATACATTATTAGTTTTCCTCAATTGCTTTGGCACTTATAACCACAGTCTCTGAACAAGTTGTTTCCTGTTCACACCAGCTTTTTTTCTCCTTTGGTTTGGTGCAAAAGACCAAGTACAACTGTCTACAATTTGCACAACTACATACACGTGCTGATCAAAACTGATAGGTTGATTCTCAATTAAATTGTCATTCTTCACAATTTCTCAACATTATTTCATTATGTGAGCCATTAAATGCAAAATGATCCATTCTATTATAAAATTATGTCAGGCATACATGTATACATACATAATATCTATGACATGTAATGTTTTTGATGTCAGCAAAATTGGCACATTTTCTGTTCACTATGACTGCAAAAATGTACATGCAAATCTGCCGGCATTGGCCAACTGACACCATAACTAGGTTTTGAAGCATTAATTGCATGTTTTGGCTGAGTAACTCCATTTTTTAGATACACAATATAGTTGTGATGTACCAATAAACAGTTGACAATTGCACTTATAGCTTATAGAAAGTAAGACTGTCTCAACAATAAATGAGCCAAAGCGATTGCGAAAAACTGTAATGTTTTATTTATTAGCATAACATTCCCTTTTAATATATTTTACAATTCCTTTTTTAACAAGCATGAAAATATCTATTTCTTGAAATTAAATTGATTAAAAGCATAATTCAATCAATGTACAAATGAGTGTCCTTTAAAAACTTCAAATACCCTTTAAAAAATGTTTTGACAAAATCGTACCACCTTGAGAACTGAACTTCCTGTAAACACTATAACACTTGGGCTCTTGCAAGGAAAATCTTAATGTCAGTTTTATTCTGAGTAACTACAAGTTTGAGCAAGCTCTCTTGTAAACCAGACAGGACCAAACTGATACGTTTATTTTTTGGCCAGTGGAGATGACAAAGCATGTACAGATGAAAGGTAATGGAAATTTTAACAGTTTGAAAAACCTAAGAAACAACTCAATGCAGGGCACTCCTGACTCAAACCAGAGCAACAAATGTTTATTCTATAACTTAGGCCTATATGTTGACTTAAATTAGGTATACTTCATTAAAGTCAATTTGGAAAAGACATATTTCCAATTAATTGAAAATAAAGATAGTCAATTAATGACCAAATAAGCTATCCTATAACAACCAGTTAGTCTGCCTGTCCAAATAAAATGACCTAAATCCCTGAATTAAAGTATAGATTTTAAAACTGAGGTAAGCAAAACCCAAGGATTAAGGAGGTGCATAGATTTTCCAAAAGGAGTGTAAAGAGATGCTAATATCAGTTTTGATATTGTATAGCTCATTAAAACTACTGCCCTTATCCTTAAGAAACAAACATCGCAAATGTAACACATTATAATTCATCTTTTTAAGGTGCAATATACATTGTCTTGGCAAATTCTCCCTTCCTTAGCCTAGTTAAATCTTAGGGATAACTATCTGGTTCAACCTCTCCCTTATAAGATGTAAATTACAAGCCAGGACCACTATTCTACTGCATTAAGTGCTACAATGCTAGTTCTACAGCATTAAGTGCTACAACTATCAGCATTACAATGTTAGCAACCTATATTTCTCTAAATCAAACTAGAAGTGTTTATGGTAACACAACTATGCCAGGTTCATCATTCCATTTTTCCCAACAAGCGTTCTCAATATGCAATCCAGGCAGGAACCACAAGAGCAGTACTACCCACAAAACAATTAGGCTCAACATAGGAAGCCAACGTTCAGTGAAGGTATGCAGACAACTATTTCCACAGTGTCAAAGGACAGACTTTGGGTTCACAGTTCCTCAGTGGTTTAAATTGACGCCAACAACATTGCCTGTCTACATAACACCAACAAAAGGCAAGAATCATTCCATTATGAAAAATGGTCAGTCGTTTAGTCTTCTGACAAGTGTCGTGAAAGAGGTCTCAGCAGTCTAGACATCAGCAGGCAGAGTCCTTAATTGCATTTTGGCGATGCTGAACAGTGGATAAAGAAGTCGCTGAGCTTGTGCTGTCCCCCCAGTGACGGGCAAGAGCAAATTCCACTAGTAAGGAACCTAAACTTGAAATTAAATGGTATCCAAAATATCCAAACCAAAATCCTATGAAATGGAATGTCCTATTTTATAAATAAGTAATATGTCCCTGTAGATTTCAGGCCTCTTCCATTTACAAAAGTGGGGGGTGGGCGTTTGTTGCTGGAGAATTCTGCCTGAGTCGATGTCCTGGTTGGTTGTAGGTGGAGTTGGAGCCACAGTCTATGTAACGGTAAGCTTCGAGAGTGTTCTGAGCGGTGCGCACCATGTAGGATGTTTTTACTGACGTCCTGTTGATAAGTAGAACAACATACAGGAAAGTCAGATTTAGACTGAACTTAGGCCAGGCAAATACACAACAACTGACTGAGGTACAGTGACGATCTCTATAGTGGGCTATTTCACCAGATGAGGGTGACATGAATTGAGCAAATACCACTCATGTACATAGCAAATACTAACCTGATATATCAAAGTTTATGTTATAATAAAAAGAATCTACTTACTGCATAAAAACTACAATGTTGTGGACCTTGATAGAGGGCATGGTACAAAATGCACTGAAAACAAAAACAAAGTTCAGAATGTGTTTCATGATGAATACAGAGAGGCATGCCTATTGATGGCCTACACAAGTAAAAAATAAAGTCATGGTTTACAAAGACTAGAGTATAATCCAGGTCTTGTCAACGTCAGCTTGCCTGGGGCTAGCCCCTCATAGTCCAAATTTGCATAATACTTACTAAACATACGAGGCACTTCCACTGATTTCTACGCTGACTGTGAAGTTAACCTGCAAGGGAAAAAGAACAAACACTGACCAAAATAATCCCAACAAACTATGATAACGTACCCGCTTACAATTGAATATTCACAAGGAATGTGTGGTGAGACTGCATGCTGCATTATTGTCACACCAGCGACTCGAATGAAGCTTTATTAAAAGGTTAATGAAATGAAGGGATCCTATTTCAGTATGCAGGCCCTGTACCTGTCTCTGGCTCAGGGGCTGGATGGTGATGACATTGTCCAGCTGCTGGGTCCCGATGACCGTCTTCATGTAGAGCACCTGGCAGCTCACACTCTCCACCAATACAGTGTAGAAATTGGGGTTGCTGAAGTTCAACATGCTCTGAGTAATACAGACACGCATCCAAGGTGAGAATCAGGGCCATTGGACAAGTAAAAACTTTGGCTTATGTGCTGAATTCAACTTGAACGCACATACCATTAGACAGTAGTACAAGGTAAGTGTGGGGAGGTGCTACAAGAATGGCTGTATAAATTCAAAGTCTGCGCACACTTTAATAAGGTAAGTGTAAGGACAAAACTTACTGTCATGTTCATTAGAACCCTCATGTTGGGGGGATCAAAACGCACTGTAACTGTGCGTATGCCATCATCAACAACTACCACAGCGCGAGGGAAGAGGAAGAAGGCCACCAGCGAAGAAGCCAAGAGACATAGCACAGCTGACATGACAACATACAGCTTCCTGTAGAAATGACCACAGAGTTTCTCTCAGCACACAAACACATTGTTGCATTCCAAATCTGTTAAAGCAAGACCTACAGACAGTGTTAGATACTACAGCACAGACCTACAGCTGAAATAATCGCTAGAAAGCTGCACTGAAATAGAGAAATTGCCTACTAAACTGTGAAAGTACAGATGTAGCTGTAGCCCTTATTGGGATTTAAATCGCTCCACGACTTAAAGTTTTGAAAGAGTTTTTTATTCATATATATATATATATATATATATATATAATTTATATTTGATCCAGTCTATCCGCTACAGTAGCATTCAGAAATGGCCGGGATGAGAGTTGCAGGGAGAGTCATTAGTCCTTACAGGGACTAGCAAAGCTGGTAAAAAGTTCCAATGCAGAGGAAGTGCTAACTGAGAAACTTAAGGCTTACGTTCTCTGCGGCTGTAGTCTCTGGTCACTGTACGGGATCAGCGCTACCAGCTCATTCACCTGCTCTGTAGGATAATTGTTGTGATACGCCACATGTTAAAGTTTTTTGAAAGCTGTAAAGTTAATACAAATCTTTTTAACAAGCACAAAGATACAGCCCCCTACATGTTTTAACCTAACAACACTGAGGGGAAGCCATTAGCTACAAATGTTGCATAAAAAGCATAAATTCACTGTTACATACATTGTTTTTGTTTACATTTTTACAATTCATATTAACTTACCTGATGGTATGCGGCCGGTGCCTTGGCATGTTGGACAAGTAATACTGTCCCTTCCAGTGAACTCCACATACGGAAATTGCGCTATGTCCTCCTGCCTGTCCAGCCCATTCAGCGAATCATTATCATCTTCTTGCTCTCCCCTTGGACGATCTATTCCATTGGTCTCTGGAACGAGCAAGATAGTATTCCCTCTATGGGACCACTGCGTTCCCATGGCAGATGAGGTCAATTGTCAGAGATCAAGCCACTGTAGCTTCCTCCAATACATCTGCACCCCTGTGGCCAGAAAAGTAGAAAAGACAAGCATACTAGGATTAAACAGACAATTTAGCTTTGCTTAGCCTAAATCAGCAAACTATTCAACATAAAGCGCAGAGACCGCGAGCAGTGAATTAACACTGGTAACACAAGCTTTACACAAACACGTATCTGGCATAATCTATTTTATATACGCTGTACATGAAATCCTTTGATCTGTTTGGTTCATAGAAATTGTATTATATGATGTTACAACTAAGCCAATGCTGGTAGTTACCAGTGCTGTGGCTTCAAATAGCTATTCAACCATAACTGTCACAAGTGTCTCATGACATAATATAACGCTACAGTCAGACCACAAACACAACTTGTTACACGTTAGCTAGCTATCTAACGTTCGAATCACACATCTAGCTGTATCAGCGTCAGTTGTTCATGTCATGACAGGATGTGGTCGGTTAACAGCAAATGAACATTGTTTGAACTACCGTGATGAATACGGAATGTTAAGTTGACAATACAACGTTAGCTAGCTATCCAACTATGTAGCATGCTAGCTAAATTAGCCAACAATGTTTTGTTACGTATGCTTACTAGCTGAGCAGGCACCTAACACTTATAAGTTGTAGGGTGCAAATCTTTAAATATGTTTAGCTAAATCACAGAGAAGTCAAATAAATCCACATTTTAGAAACTCACGTTGCGTAGTTTACGACTTGTTGTTGCTACTAGTCATTTGCCTTTTCTTCGATGACTCACTGCATCACCAATAATTTTGAGATGCTGCAATCACTACTGCCATCTAGGCTAGCACTACAAGCACGTGAACTCACGTCTTCTCACAAAAATAACTGTGAAAGGCACATTCGATGTTACTACATTTTATTTGGGAAGGAACTAAAACATGGCTAAATTAACAGAAAAACCTGTACTCATTTCATGAGTAAATTAACTTTGTTTTCTGATTATGTTGTATTTTGTTATAATGTGACTGTGCTAGATCCATCCTGGTACAAATATAGTAATTTTAATGCAATCCGTGAATACAAAGACAGTGTTCTTTTTGAAATACATTTTGCAATTCCAGCTAACTAATTGTGTTGTTTATGTCTCATATACCCACTTGTCCAGTATTAAGTGGTGAACCCTCGACCCAACCTATAATTGTATACTGGTATTGACACAAACATCCTTTTATTTCCCACAATATTTAATGATAGGACCAAGTTGATTAAACTAGCGTCCTCTATAAAACAATGAACACTTTTGTATTTACCATCCTTGTATAAAAGTTACATGTTTTAGTCATATAAAAGTAATGCATAAAGGAAACTGACAGAACATAATATCATTATTTTGTAAAGACCATTGGTGAAACTAAAATGTGTAGGAAATCTAAAAGTCCACATATCCTACAACAATGTCAAGTCAAGTGAACAAATTGCATCTGGAATTTTAGAAGTAGAAAAACATTTCCCCATACAAATTTGGTACAGTTGCAAATGAAAACTTAGAACTGCAGAAAATGGCTAAGGCAAGACCTCAAAGTTTGCATCATTTCAGATTCAAGAGATCATGTAACTTCTCCATCTGTGATAAAAACTTAGAAATTATTCTATGTGTTATTGAGGGATATAATGGTTTCACATTTGAAAACATTATGTCCACTTCTGTTTTAGTATTCTATGAATATACAACTTACATATACATTTCAACAGTCTGAGGTTAAGGAATAAAATGAATAATTGTTTTGGAGACTTCGTGTCTTTCAAATTGGACAAATGTCTGGGTGAATGTAGCGAATATAGGCAATTTTCTTAATATTTTACTCGTCAATACACACTGCATGCAATCATTATACAAAATTACTGAAGGACAAAATACTAGCTCAAAGGCAGCCTCTATCCTTATTGAATATCACCAAATCCCGAATGCTCTTAATTCAATCAGGCTTGCTTTTTAAGAAAGGTAAACTGTCAATCACCTCCATGTGTGCTGCAAGCAGGCATCTATCAGTCAGCGTAGCTTCTTTTTTTTCCACAGAGAGGAAGCACAAGGAAGAAGGGATGTTTAGAATTGCCTACCGTAGCTTTAAGCAGAGTAATGTTCCAACATGCTAAAAAGGCAACAAAACATGGACACAATAAGATGAAACAAAAACACAATTGGTGGTTCATTTGATTGAAGGTTATCACCTCAACACTCTCCAGCACTAAACCCAAAAAACAATATTTCCTTTTGTGCCACAAAACCAAACAGGAACCTTGTATATCAAGTAAAAAACGTACTCAATGAAGAGACCGGCATAATTAAGATAACTCAGGCATGTTTACTTAGTACGAGTTGTGATAGAGAATTGCATTTGGATTTACTGATAGTGATGAATGAAGGTCAAGGAAATGTGTTCTGTGGTTTAACTTTAGATGAACACATCAACCTTTAGATGCTTGATAAAAAAGGGGATTCACATCCAACTACTGGACAGATCTCAGCTTTTCTCAAGTCCATTCTTTGTACACTATAATTGAAAACAGTGCTACCAGTCAAGCATGGCTGGCATGTAAGGGTAAGAGACCGAGCAATGCCCGTCATTATCTGGCTGCAGCTTCTCAGTGAAAGAGACTATCTGTTTCTCTTCTCTGCTAAATATAAAAACAACTAGTGCACTACTGCACTCACAGCCCAGCCTCTCTTACCATGACGACAGGCCAAATGCTACCAACTATTCAAAAGGTCCCCTCTCTCTCTCCGTGTCCCTCTCTGACTTGCAATAGTTAACAATTGATAGCTTAATGTTAGTTGATACTGCCGTACATTTTGTAAAAGCAGAGGTTCTAGTTGGTTGTAAAGAACATTTGTAAAATAAAGGTCAGAAGGAAGGTAGCAGGAAATCTGTCAAAAAAGTCATTTAAAAATGAAGCTTGAGAAAAAATGTTTTTCAAATATTCGCAGTCTTCTTCACTACACATTCAAGTTTGGAGACTTCTTCGTGTGGCATGATCCTACCAACTGTACCCAAAACAAATTAACATTTGGTTGTGCACCACTATCCAGTACTTCTGCTTTTCAACAAATTTCCTCGCAGTCCAGATATTTTGTGTACCAACTTTACAGTTGTCCTATAGATCCAGTCAAATCCCCATAAATAGCTTTGTCAATTTCGTTTTTGTTGCTGTTGTTCAGATGTTGTTGGGATTTCTGCAGCAACCAATACATTTATGGTCAGGGCCAGATAGAGCAGTCTGCAAGGGATAATGCATCTGTCTGGGCACAGCAAATTAGATATATCCATAGCAACCAACCACAATATTTCAAAATCTGGTTTCAAAGCGGAGGCATATTATCGTCATACTGTGGTGGAGGGGTGAGTGGCTCAATGCTAAAGCCTGCTGGTGGAGAGTTACCCTCGTCATTCACGTGCATCTTCTCCGACTTAATCCTACGGATCTTGAGTGGGAGGAGCATGCGGCTAGTTTTTCCAGGTCTACAATTTGGCACAGCTGCTGCTGTGGGCATCGGCTGTGCAGCAGGGCTGACCTCTGACCCCTCAAACTCAAACTGAACCCCGTCCACCTTGACCAGGTCATCGTAGGCGGGCAACTGGGAGGGGCTGTGGCACAAGTTGCTCTGGCGCACTGGATACTGGCCACTGCCTACAACCTCCTCATAACTGGGCACAGTGTAGCGCTCGTCTTGCTCCACGGCCCTGTCAACATAAAAAAAAACATAAACAGATTAGACACGCGTACGCAAGAGTACGCAAAACAGGATCAAGCCCCAATCACAGGAATCAGATCCCCAAGAAAGCCACCATTAAAAAAAAGCAATCCTCATTTGTGCAAGGTTGACAGTTAGCTTTCTTTGGATAAATATCACACTAGAATGTTTCCAATAGCAAGACATTCAGCATACACATCTCCATCCTATTGATGTAGTCCTGGATGGTGATCGATGGTCCCGTAAGTGATCCAGTAAATAGAACTGGGTTAACGACTGAGTGTATGTGGGGTTCAGAGATAGAGATAGATCAATGACTTACAGGCTATTTATTCACTTACGTCTCTGTTACTCCCTGCCCTCCAGCTTCCATAGCCGCTGCCCTTGTATTCTGGGTATTCTGAAGCAGGCGCTGCTCCCTCTGCTTGTTCCTCATTCCAAGACATAGAGACAGCAGCAGCATGACCACGCCTGAGCCCACCAGCACAAATGCCACTGAGGATGCCTTGCTCCGGTTGTCCGGCCTCCCTCCATTTCCTGAGCCGCCGCCGCTGCTGCTGCTGCTGCTGCTGCTGCTGTTGTTGTTGTTGTTCCCAGTCAGGTCTGCAGGAACTATACTCCACACAATCATGACGATGCCCAGGGCAACTAGTCCCACCCCAAGGGCACATAGTGCATACTGTGAACCGGAGTTTCCTTCGCTGTTGTTGTGGTTGCTACTGGGCCGCAACGGGGGAAGGTCCACACTGGACCGCATGTTGTCGCCCCCACAAATGGGTTCAGTCCAGCCGCTCCACTGCTGGGGTCAAAGACTATGGGGGGGAGATACAGTACAGGCTCTTATGGCTTTACCACATACTAAATATCTACGGGTTACTGTCTACCACAATTCACTTCATTGATCACGTTTTCATTTTAAAGTTTGTTAGACAAGTCTACAGACGACACAGACGAGAAGGGTTACTGCACGATACTCACTACCTATGAAAAAGCTTTACTTCCCCTGCTGTTGATTACCAAACGGTTTCGCCTTATCGGAAATAGCTGATTCTAACTAACTTACTTACTTACTCTACAATGCCTGCATTTCCCCACAACAGCACGGAAGTCCTTTGTATTTTTGCACAAGGTGTCTGGTGTATCCACTCTCCAGAGAATCTTGATTTCCCTTTAAGCAAGCTCAGTAGGTCAGATAACTGCGGTTTGATTAGACTATACATTGTTCTTAATTACGACACTTAATGCCACACATGCTCAACCTCACCTCACTTCCCTTCCTGGAACCTGTTACACAATATCAAATTGTAGTGTACTGTGTAGGCCTACAGTATCACTGACAATGGCATTAGCCCTCCTACAATACAATAAAACCTAACTGATCACTCTAAGGTCCTTTAAGGTTAAATCATACTGAATATCAAAAACCACTGAAACTATACTTTTGCTGAAAACGAGGAAACAAAATGCACCAAGGGTACTGCTCTCTGTCTTCCCTGAAAGCTGTGCAGATGATATTTACAGTCATGTTATTCATATCACAATGAAACAAGTTGCAAGAGCCCAGTGAGGTCCTACTCATTTAATTCGTCATGATGTAGCCTTATAGCAGAACAAGTCTTTCATGATAATCTATGTTCATCCTACAGATGAGAAGGTGCCTGTGTGGATGTACAGACTTGAAGACATAATGTATGGCCAAAGTACAAAACCAAAGGCTGAAGAAAGTGCTTCAAAATTAAAAAATATCCTCACGATTAAGAATGTGATAAAGATAATGAATCCTTACCTACAGCATCCATACAACAAAGTAAGGTAAAATAAAAATACATTTAGATAGGTAGCATGTGCAATGTTTTCATATTCTGTAGTAGGTTTTAAAAGTGTCAACATATTAATGATGGAAATGTTTTGCTTGTCTTTACACAATCTCTCTATCTATGCAACAGTATCTATTAAATATTTTTTATGTTCAAGTGATTAACATAGGTGTGTTTTCCTGTCTTTATCGTTATTTTAGGGAGGGAACCAAAAGCCAGGGGTAATTTGCTTTTGCAAGGCTATTGACTGCTGTAGGCAAGACAATCCCCTGAAATCCCCACAAACAAAATACATTTAAAAGTTCAGGCAAGTATTCTCTAACAAGCACTCATCGTTTTAGTGAACTAGCAAAACATGTCCGAGACCAAAAATATCTAATGTTAGAATTACATATTTGTTTTAGGTGAACAGCACTTTTAGGAAATGTTCACAGTTCACAGCCTGCATCTATGGAAAGGACGGTGTCTCCAACTCGTGCATTCCAGAACTTGAACGACTAGCCAATACTTGATGCTAGCGAGACTAGCCTAATTTTACTAGGCCAACTTCCCAAGCTAAGCAATTCCTTGTCCAGTAAACACTGGACTCCTTTATTGCATACATATTTGCATACATAGAGCTATGAAAAGTCTCATCAAAACATAATGTTGTAACCTTACAACGGTTCACTTAACAACTCACCAAAGTATTGACCCAGTCCAAACAGCTATTCGTAATTCAGGCCATTACACTGAAGTTGTACGACTGTATCATCCCGAAATTTCGACTTCCTATTTTTTTTTAAAGTCGCTATAGCACGCTCTTCAATTCCAATTTGTGTCTATATTAAATAAATGTGCACCTTTTGTAAGGCTATACCGATGGCACAATCACAACCTTTCTCCCTGAGCACTCTACTTAAAAAGAAGTATCACTCCCTCAGCTTTAACTCTTTCACTACCGGACACTCGGACAGGCTTTAAGACCGTGTTCCAGGAGAGTTGCCAGCAATTCATGGTGATCAAGCAAGACAAGGTGACCAAACACAACATGTCTATAAAATGCAGTTTTCATCTTACTGAGAAATCTGGGATGCTTTGCTAGAGGAATAGTATAGTGAAAAGGCATTTACTACCATTCATTTTGGACCTAAGATATGTTTTAGATACCGTAGGACTTTATTATGTGTCCTTTCCTCTGTAGACCTTTAAAAACAGTGTGGTTTTCTTTTACTACTGAATGTACCTAGAAGTAATAAACCTGGCTATAAGAGACCAACATACTTTTGTAAATCACCCAGATCAAAAAGGGAAAAAAATTAATAAATCATGTTTCAGACATTAAGGTGTTCATATTGTTGTGTTTTTCATAAATTGATACCCTAGTTATATAGCAAACTATAACAGCAAGTACTTAATAATTTTAACGATACTGTAAACCTAGAACTTGGGGTTATCCGTCTAATTCAATTCCAAAGATTTCTGTTTTTATCCTCGATTCAGGAGGGAGGGAGAAATCAAAAGGTAATTCATCCAGGCATCTACTATATATAAAAAAAAAAGTATAATTTGAGTTAAAAAAGAGTGGATCTGTAGAACAGTTCATACAGTAAAAATGAACACGGGTGTTTGTTCGTATTATTGTGGTATGCATACATTGATACCGTTTAAAATAGTTCTACATGAAAACGGCAGCAAAAGCTGTGGCATATACAACAAGCAAAAGCAACAAGCAAGTTTAACCTACTATTTTAACTATACCCTGAATCCAAATCTTGGGGTTATCTCCCTCTAATTCAATAACACATTTCTGTTGTTCTCCTCGATTCAGGAGGGAGGGAGAAACATAGAGTTAATTTCCACTATAGGGTCAAAGAGGGCCAGTCAGTATTTTCCAATTGTTGTTGACAATCTTTTGCCTTCAGAGATTGTTTGTCAAGAGTGTATTACATTCTATGGCACCCACACCACCACACTCTAAGAAAGCTAATTGCTTCTTTGAATTATTCAAGGTAATATATAATAGCCCATAAAACACGTCAAGGTCCGTCAATAATTAACCCATTTTTATGAGGCACAGGATAGTGGGCTAGCCCTACTAATCCAGTACAGACACAGTTAAGCGGTTTTTATGCCCTTCTACAGCAACCAAGGTGAAAACTCAGCAGTCAACTTTATTGTGGGAAGGAAATGACATCACTTCCCTGAATCAGGTAAACGTGGGGAACAACCAAGGTGTTAAACAAAAAGTGTTGCAATAGAATACAGGGAGAGGGTGACTCATTGGCACATAGCTGTGTCAGTGTGTTAGCATATTATTGAGAACCTTGAAGATTACCCCTCAACCCCACACACTCCTTTTTGTACAGTATGTCCTGCTGTTGTGTGAAGCCACGGAGATGCATGTCATCTTTATTTTGTGTGATTCATCCCACTATTCTTGTCTTAATGGCAAGCACAAATACTCAAATCTTCTATTGTGTGTAGTTGAAACTTTTTCATGTTTATTATATCAAGTATTAAACGTTGGTGTTATTTTGTTTGACAAAACAGTGTAAGCTTTAAAAGTGACAAAAGACTGTTTAACACACAGAAGGCTGTGCCCACAGTTCTATGAGCCTTCAATTCAAGTATTATACAATCCACAAGGCATCTGAAATAGCTGTTAAACAGTTCAAATCCAATGGAACAACACAAAAGGCATTCATTTAGGTTAGCTTGAATTTTGTTCTGCTAGTTTAAGCCATATCGTCCTTGTACCCTGGCTGTAAGTTTGTCTTTAATAATAACAAACCTAATTTGCTAAGTCAATTCCTTGCAAATTATGCAAATAAAAAAATAAAAACCTTATTTCGTCATCAATGGATAGAAAATCAAGTTCCCGCACATATTAATAATTTTCCACTCATACCAATGGAGATAAGAGACATAAAAACTGTTTTTTTTACAGGGAACATAAATCAAACTGTCCATAAACGCTGAGCTGTTTAAAAAAAAGTTTCCCAAAGAGCAATAATGTTATAAAATGGCCTGGTCACAGACTATTAATCTTTTTATGATGAGAGGATGTAACCAAACTTAATTTAGTAAATACAACCCCCCCAACCCCAATTATTTGCATATGCTATTGGGGAATAAACAACATCTGTCAAGCACATTACAGTTTAAACAGTTCAGACTGCGTGATGCTGGTCAGGTCACACGTTAGTGACCTCAATACTGGAGTAGCCACAAATTGGGCTGCCCTCCGTTCTAGGTGGAGTCTCATGGCGCACTTCCCGAGGCAGAGAGCTATAGCTGCTATGGCAACTCAAGTCCCGCCCACTGCGAGCTTTGGGGCTGAACCCAGCAGGTGGCTAAACAAAAGAGAGGAGGTAGAACAGTTACATTATATTGTATCTATAGTGTTGGAAAAAAAAGCATCTATAGGTAACAGAGACAGCTTTGTAATTTGGTGAAGTTGCAAAAATGTCAAATAGAAGTTCTCATTTTCAAGTAGAATGTAAAAAACTACGAAGCCCACTTTGACAGTGTAGAATCGAAAACATGGTGAGCTACATGTAATACCAGGCTATCACATGTCATTATGAAGTATAGCTCTGACCCCTCCTTGAACTATGCCCTTACAGGGTGCATGCCCACCTTGACAGCTCGTCTGCGCAAAGACCCCTCATCGTCAGTGTGTCGGCTGGCTGCACTGGGGGGTCTGCTCAGAGAGCTCTGGCGTAGCGGGGTGGGTGGTGTACTCGCATCCAGTCTCTCATAGTCCTGCTGGGAAACTGACCTGAAAGGACAAATACTTAGTTACAAGACATGAAGTTGTCCGCCAAATACTTATTATTGAAGTCTTATTTACATTGAAGAAAATGTAACGCTAACAGAGAAATACCAGGGTAGCTCTTTTTAACCATTCTTTAGGGACAGCCAATTGAGTAACAGTTGTATGATGTTGTAAGGCCACTATATATGGATCTCTGCCTTCTCTGGGCTCCTTGGTGTTCTGTTGGTCAACTATCAATGTGCGGGTTCTATGCTCTGCCAGCCCCCATCCAATTAATCTCTCTATGATAACAATCTTCCCTACATGTGTTTCCTCTCTCTCTCTCTCTCGGGGGGGGGGG
>JAVQIZ010234883.1:22500-30099 GCA_036023535.2 Galaxias brevipinnis | reverse complement strand
GCAGGGAAATGTGACCTTAAATGATTTCCCCCCCTCCATCTTTCGCCACCAGTGCCCCCCCATGTTCCGTCCTGTGAGGTGCCTAGCTCTGTGTTTTCTGGATCCGGAGCAGAGCTGGTGTGTAAGGACAAGCTCAGCATTCCTCCTGCTACCTACCACTGGTACAAAGACAACAAGGCCCTCAGCGCCACCGCAGACAGCCCTTTCAATATAGACGCACAAAAGGGCACACTGGTGGGTACACACACACATACACACACACACACACACACACCCACACACACACACACGCACATGCACACACACGCACACACATACTGATACAAATACAAACTTTGTTCAAACTTTGTATGTCTCTCCTGAAATACACGCACACACAGACATGCACCACACACTCACACACAAGTACACTAGCTTCAAAACTGGTTTGTCTGTCTCTCCCGAGCAGAAGTTTAAGATCGTGTCCCAGGCTGACTCCGGACTATACCGCTGTGAGTCCTCGAACAGCGTGGGAGCACCCAAGAGCTGTGTGGCCCAACACCTGAAGGTTATAGAATGTAAGTCGTACTCCCTCATTTTACATCGACTGTCCGACGCCAAACGTCCACACAGACCGTCCTCCAGCCTGACCTCTCTGAAGTCTTCCCAGAACCAACCTGACCATCTCTTTTCTCCTGTGTCCTCTCTCAGACCAGCTGAGTTTGACTACACTGATAGCAGGCGCTGCAGGGCTTTGCCTGCTCATCCTCCTGTGCTGCCTCACCGCGTGTCTCTGTCATCGACGAGGCTGCTGCAAGAGTGAGTATCTAAGGAATGCTGCGAGCGTGCGCAAGTAAGACAAAGATTTCAGTTTGAGTAACGTTCTCTCTCTCTGTCTCCTCTTCTCGATCCGTTAAAATAAAAGAAGAAAAGAAGGGAAAAAGGTTAGTATTTTGTTGCGTTTTGAGACGTTGTTTATGTAATTTTTGCACTGCTCACAGCCTAATGTCAATATCGTCTGGTTATAAATGATGTGCAATACCTAACAAAATTCACCCAAATGTGTTTCAGGACCAACTCCTACGGTGTTCCTCCTCCTCCTCCTCCCATCCGGAATGTGAGTGATCAAAGCAGCCACAATCGGCACTCTTCATCAGGGGTTTACACTGGACCTTTTCATATCGACAGCTTGTTAGATTGTTTCCTTAAGAGTATCCGTATCACGATGTTGATAGCGATAACCTTAAGCCGATCAAAGCCAATTATTCTGTGTTTGTTGTCCTTCTCTTCACAGCCCAAGAACTATAAACATACCCAGTCTTTCATGGTTTGAATGCCAACGTTGTCTCGCCCACTTTGCCCTCATCTCCAGCAATTATAAACTGACAAACCAACCACAGAATAAACCCTCAGCAAAGACTTTGTGCTGGCCATCATCTCCTGAATAAAGGAAACATAAGTTATCTGAGAGTGGAAAGACAGTGATGCAGAATATCGGCTAGGGACAACTGCACTGATTAAAATAGAGTAATTTACTCTAGAGGACAACAAGTGTAATCTATTTTTTTTTTATGATGAAGTGCTTGCAAATAGAACATGTAAGCTATATAATGTTCTATTTTTTTTACTTGTATAATTTAGAATGAAGGAACATTATGACAGATAGATATAGGCATGACTTTTTGAGTTTTTTTCTAAATTGTGTTGTTTCTGTGAATATCTACAAGTGTTTGATGTGCATTGTGTGGATCGTTTGAACAGGTGTCTGTATGCACTGAATCATTTTGAAACTGTGTGTAAATTAAATGTAACTTTTGTAAATTAGGTTTTGCCTGTAGAAATTGGATTTTGCCCAAGTCTTGGTCTTGATAACAAAGCAAAACAAGGTTTGGTCTGATCAAATATTTTTACATGAATCAACCTCCAGATGGCGCCCTATAATTGGATAGTTACCAAGGACCTACTAGTCACAAGACAACTGAAGCAGAACTTTGCCAGCTTGCATCCATTATTGCCTGTGCACATTGGCACCATTGTTCTGAAACAGGTTTTGTTATGGTTTTTTGGTACCCCTAAGTGTCTAGAAGTGCACTGGTTTCCTGAGGATAATTGTATCATTGTTAATGCGACGGCCATAACAAATATTACGTATTATTGTAGTTTTTTATTTGCTTTTCAATGTTTAACTTTGAATGTGTCTGTATGAGTGAATATGCTTTCTCCTCAGCTAAAATGTGTTTATGAACCTGGCTTGTCTTTTATGTTTTGTGTGATTTTATTTTCTGTAGGTGTGAGAAATTACACGGACATCTTCGCTGTGTGTGCTCGTTTAAAAAGAGAGAGCCTTTCTATGTCTGTGCATGTGTGGGTGTGTTCAAGAGAGACTGTGAGAGAGAGATAAATAGAGAGAGAGGGTGCCAGCGTGGGAGGTGGTGGCTGTCAAACAGAATCTCTGTCAGAACCGCCGGTTGTTAGATGATAATTTAAGCCTCTAAACAAGGTCTGCTCAAAATGTGCCTGCGTACAGCAGCCTTTAGCCATGCATAAAAATACAATGTGTGCCAGGGCCCCAGAGAGACCGAGGCCTCCCCTATACCTTCCACACTCTGAACAGATGGCACAAATCTCACCTATTGTGACACACAGCCCAGAGATAAGTCAATGCTTTCACTGTTTTTCATAATTTTCGTCCAATATCACTTGTGTGCGTGTGCATTCATCTCGTTGCCCATGTTTCTTCCTGTCTTGGACAGTCTCCGGTCCTTTTCCCTGTTGTTTTTCATTACACAGAAGCATCTTCTTCTGGGAACTTAAAATGTTGCACCGCAGGGACAAACATCTGCTCAATAGACAAAAAAAATCTTGTGTAAGAGCCCTGAGTCAGGAAGTGGCACAGGAAACTCTCACCTTTCTATTGTGCAGCGAGAAATAGCAACATTTAAACATTTAAACCCGACCAGACGACAAGCCCTCGATAGCCACATTAAAACTTCATGCTCAGGTCCTCTCACTCCGCTAAGAGATTGCGGAAGAACCTTTTGTGAGTGAGAGTGTGAGTGTGAGTGAGTGAGTGTGTGTGTGTGTATGTGTGTGTTTGTGTGTGTGCTTGTGTGTGTGTGTGTGTGTGTGTGTGTGTGTGCGTGAGTGAGTAAGTGTGTGTGTTTGTGTGTGTGTGTGAGAGAGAGAGAGAGAGAATGTGCATGTGTTTGTGTGTATATGTGCCAGTGTGTATCCAAATGCATACAATAGCAAACCAATGAATGTTTGAGTTTCCATAGTTTCAAAGCCTTTTGAGTACACAACAATGTCTGAAAAGAACACAGAAGAACTCCGCTGTGGGAATTAAAACATCTGAGCCTTTCCTGGTTCAGTCTCAAAATCGCATTTTGTCCTAAATTTTGAGTGATTGGGGCAACTGTTGTTTTCAATATATGTGTGTTTGTTTAGTATCGTGAAAAGCCTAGTTAGAGATATCACTAATAGAAAAGATGAGTAAGACAGACAGGAATACAAACTATTGTTGAAATAATCATATTTCAATATAATGATTTGCATAATTATTGTTTATTGATTGCCATATTAGTTATTGCAGTGACATAATTTCAGAATATGATTGGCACCATGTCTGGTCAGTTGATAACGGCTGAATGTATGACGGTTTCACTCAATTCCTTCATCGCTATCACCTGATTAACTGATTAACATGTTGTTACCTGGGTATAAGTATTCTGTGAAAGTCCTTGTACCGGACTCTCAACTTAGGTAGTGGTTGGTATCAGAGGGTCCATTGACGAGTTATATTTCCTTTGTCAATGCTTGTGTTTAATGATGAGTGATTCATTCTGAATACATTCTTACCACCTGCTTAAAAGAACTTGAAGACTCTGTTATCTTCCACACTATGTTTCTATCTGTGTATTTTACCTCAGAAATTTAACTTGCAGAAAACACACACACACACACACACACACACACACACACAAATCAAATCAAATCAACACACTGTTCCTTTGGTCTTGTATCTGCAGATTACACCCAGCTTAGGTTCAATTATTGACAAATGCACTCAATTATTTGTGTGTGCTTTGCGCAGATACAATTTGCATCAAATTTGGGTTTCTCAAAGGTTTTGCACAAAATAAACCTGTAAGGAAATTTGATGTCTGTATCATCATGATTTTGGGACAACGTCTGTGATTTTAAGTTTTTTTCCTCAAGAGACTTGTTTGACTGTAATTCCCAGTATAGTCGCTACTGTAGACTCCATCGCTTTGGTCAGGTCAAAGAGGCGTCAATGATCTGCTGCTGCAGAATTTTTCTTGAAAGGTCTGTAGCATTCAAGGAGAACCCTGTGCACTCAACTAGTCACGATAATATGCTTTTAAATCATCCCCAAAGAGGGAGAGAGGGAGAGAGCACAGGGGAGAGTTAAGGTTGGAAGGTTAGTGGTAATAAAATCTCACAGGGCAGAAGCCAGTTATTGAATTCCTTTGAAACGCTTCAAAAACATTGAAATATTTCTGAGAGATATCAAGCCCTCTCATCCCTTCCCAGATTTCACTGTCAGACTGAACACAAAAACCGCTTGACAATTGGAACTGAACGTAAGCATGCGGAATTGAGCGTCGAAATGATCTTAACTTACCCAACCTGCTGAGTGGCATACATTTTGAGCAGTAGATGATAACACATTTACAGTGCTACACTCGTGTCGGCAGGAAACAAAGCACATAGTCAAGGAGCTGGTATTACCAGATATTTTGGTTCATTACATGTATTTAATTGTGTTAGTATGTGTGTGTCTTTTAGTGTGTGTGTGTTTTTGTTTATTTATCTTTGGGTTTATGTATTGGTGAGGGAGTGCCTTCGCTGGTCATTGTGACCAGGCGGACTGCAAAGAGGCCTGATTACTGTGTGATTCAAGATGTCGTCCTGGTCCACATCTCATCAATACTCCTCACCGCAAAGCACAGCACAGCATAACACAGCCCAGCACCACTTCACACCACATCAGCATGCAGGGACGGCCTCTTGGCTACCAACAAGATTACCATTTGCAAAGGCATAAAGACCATAATAAATCAGTTAGTCACACCAAAAGACTGTTCTAATGCTCTCTGAGCTCGTTCCTGAAGTTGTGCCTAGCATCAGCAGTGCTATGGTACAAGGAAAAGCCCGATCGTACAGTGCAAGCAGTTTGCCCAGCCATCCCTATTGAATCAATATTAGAGGCTGTGTACACACGTTGTTTTTTTCAGCTACCATTGCCTTTTCTACCCTTCTTTGAGAGGATTGTGATGTAAGAAGTAATCTGATGAAATGTACAATGTTTCTGATGGAATTTACAAAGAGCAGCCAAGTTCAAACCCAGGAAGACGTTTCTGCTTTTTTTGGGATTACGGGTATGTCAAGGATTATCAGTGTGCACCTAGTAATCCGGTGGGTTTATGTATAATGATAATATAACAAAGCCCTGGTAAACCTGATTTCCAGGAAGGAAACTGATAAATGGAAAAAGTTTCTCATTTGCAATAGGTGTTTTCCCTTGCATACCTCACAGCTCTAAGCACAACACTCATCCTTGTCCTGTGTTAGCGTAATTTCCCTTTGACAATAATGAATCAGGAGTTTTTAATCAGTGACTAAAATGGTTTACCTGGTTAGATAAGTTTAACGGACCAGCAGGCTTGAACTGGCTATGTTAGTCTCAGGAGCTGACAATGCCTGATTGAAGGCAAGAGCCTGAAAGTCTCAATGCAGCCACAGATGACAGGGGAGATTACTGGATCTCTGAGGATCTAGAGTCCTGGCCCAGGCAGATGCTAAACCAGCACAGTCCTCTGTGCTTCACCCTCTAACCATGGCACAGCTGAGCAGCAAACCCCATTCTCCTCCATTTTGGACCTTCTTTATCCTCTCTCTCGTCTCCTGCCCCCACATCATCATCTGTCATTGTCGACTCCAACCGTATTCACCACCTCACCAATTCACTACCATAATGGAACCACTGGCCAAAGCTGTCATGAAATCCACTCCTGGAAACTTTCTCACTACTCTCTCCTGGTCAGTCCACAACATTCGGGCACAAAACTTTGTTGCTCCGTTTCCTCACCTCCCAAGAACGTTTTGCTGTGGGTTGTTGTTTTATTTAGTGATGCATTTCATGCAAACAAATCTTTTTGACACCTTCCATCTTTTGAATTCATTGGTGCTGTGTTGAAATGCTCTTCTGTGTTTTACAATCAATTGTAAATTGTAGGCCACCAAAATACCGTACCATGTTCTTTAAAAAACATACTGAATTGTTATTGAATATTTCCTCAAATTTGGAGTACATAGATTGTGACTTTAACAATTATATTTATAACTCTTGGGGATAAAGTGCTGACTGACTGAGCATGTGAAAGGGCACACCCACAGCTCACACTTTAGACTTCGTTATTACGAAGTCTAAAGTTGGAAAAACTTTAAAACAAGAAATAAATTGAAGCAAAGTTTAGCTAGTCTGCAACAAATAGCTGGAACCTACTTCAAAAAGGTGTTACGAAAACGTTTTTCATTCCATTCTTATTATTTGATGTCTTGTTTTGTACGTGTCTGCCTAGCTCATGTAAATCACTTTGCTTTGCCTATGTCTTTGAAAAGAGCTATAGAAATACATTGACTTGAATTGACTCCCCGCTCCCCTTTTTCAGCTCGCCTAAGACCCTTGAGCTGCTATGCATACATTTTGCAAACTAAGAGAACGGGAAGAGAAATCACAGGAAATACAGTCACAGGAAAGGATGACCTTTCCACAGTACTGACCTTCTCCTGACACTGGAAGAACTGAGCAGAGAGAGAGAAAAAGATAAAGAGAGAAAGAGAAAAAAAGAGAGCGAGAGAGAGAGAGAGAGAGAGAGAGAGGGAGAGAGAGAGAGAAAGAGAGTTTGTTGAAGTTACCACTGACCCAGAGCTTGTTTTTAATAATTCCTGTTTACAGCTCCTGTCCCACTTGCTTCCCCATCAGTCTAATTGTCTCCATGGCTGCGGATATGTTTTCCACCCTTCTTTTTGCACCTCAAGCACTACGTGTTAAAACATTCCACTAATTACAGGAACTGAAAAACCGCTCCACTCTACATTATTAAACCTACTTTGTCTACACACCTACCTCCCAGCCCCTCTTCCCAGCTACTCTATTGTCACAGTCTGTTCTGTACCCCTGACAATAAGTCTCTCTGCTTAAAATGAAATACCCCCTCACTCTCTGATTATTTCCCTACGATTACATCAATCATTTCTGCTTTTCTATGGCTCACTTTATTTAAAGCCATACCCCATTGTCTTCTTTTAAAATGTGCTTGTAAATCTTGTTTAGATAATCTGTGCTCTAAATGAGATGCTTCGCTCACTCAAACATGTGTTGGCTTTAACATGCATAAGATAACTATGTATAACAAGATATTTGATGAAGAGAAATTAAATAATTATTTAACAGGCATGTAAGAAAAAGGTTTATGGTTTGGAACATGTAACTCATTGATGGAAACCTGAACAATACATGTTCACTTTTGGCCCGGGATGCCTTTGATATGTCCTATAACAACGCCCGGCAGGGTTTGAGACAGTTCAGTGCAG
>JAVQIZ010234883.1:0-20000 GCA_036023535.2 Galaxias brevipinnis | reverse complement strand
CTGTAACCGAGGTCACCCCAGTAGAGTATGTAAAACGGATTTGTGAACTGTTAGTAAACCCCTCTGGTGCAAAATGAAAATCGGCTCTGTGAGACAACACACACCTTGAGACTGTATTCGCTGTTTGACGTCAGTGTGAAGGAGCTACAGCAGGCAGTGTTATACCTCAGGTCACAATGGTCCACATCAAAGCTACTTGCAGTAAACCAAGACATACCCTCACACTACAATAGGATCTGATGAGTATGTGTGTGTGTGTGTCTGTGTGTGTGTGTGTGTGTGTTTGACATGTGGGGCACCTGGCACTGAGCGGCCAGCAATGACAAAAAATGTATAAAACTCTATATTGAGACATAACAAAGGAGAACCGAAAGTGTTTTTGAGGTTTGGAGGCACCTTGAGAAACATGTTATATCCTGCCTTAAACCATTGGCAGAAGTTCACTACCTGTTTTTAATATTGATATTTGATTTTTAAATGCTGTAAGTATTTGGACATGGACAAAGGTTTTGTTAATGTGGCTGTGGCCTCCAGCACTGTCAATATTATCTGAATTACTTTGTACACAGTTCAAATCTTTAAAACCATAAACAGGCAAGCACACGCAAATAGTCGCACTACGGCGAGTACGTGTCCTCATTTCAGAAGATTCGTTATTATGGCAGTTTGCTATGGATGAATGATTTATGTATATCAATGTTAATGCTTTTTGAAGCTCATCAATATGATGTGTGCCTCTGGTGCCTGTCACATCAAAGTACCGTACACAGCCTGTTAGACTTAATGGTGAAGCCAATGCCCCTATTCAAATGTTTAATTCAATACATTATTGAGCATTTTACATTTTCTATCTCTTGACTTGTTTATGTGTTTATTGCCAGTCTGTTTTATTTACCTGCTTGTTTTGAACAATCTGGGAAGGATGTCCTTCTGTTTCTAGTTCTCTATAAATCTTCTTTTGCACCACTGTCTTGTAAGCCAGACATGCCGTTAATGACTTTAATCCATTCTAACTGCACTCCATCTCCCACAAATCCATAAATAAATAGCCAATGTTGCAGCTGCCAAGGCTGTTACTGATTAGTAAAAAAAAAGTGTAGAGTTAGTTTTCTTGCAATCAACTCATGGAATCCCCTCAAGGACCTATCTGACATCATTGCAAAAACCAATGTCATACTCCCCCTAAAAACAACCTATCCTGGCAAAGTACACCTAAATAGCTATATGGGGACTGAATAGCCCCTTCAACCCCCAGCTCTCCTACAGTCTTGCCCATGCAGCCTAACTCACCCAGCCAAGCGTGGAGTGGTTGGACAAATGGTATCTCAAGGACTGGCAGCGTTTAAGGGGCATCGTGCCAGGCCAACACACTAGCTGAAAGCCCTGAATGGTCCTGGAATAACCCTTGTCTAACCTGCCATACACTGTGTCATAATTGGACAAGCAAACAGAAAGACCCTCTCATTCCCATGCCTTAATGGCTGGCCCCGAGGCAGCAGTTGCAGGAAGTCACACAGATGCATTGTGGGTAACGTTTGTAAGACATGCACATTTTTTAAAGTATTATTTGGTCTACATTTACATGTTATGTGCATGGATCCTGAACCTTAATACACAAGCCTTTTAGCTTCTAAAAGAAAAATCTAGATAATGAGATACAGAGATCAATAGGTTCCATATTCTTCTCTTCACAGGAGAAAAAGACGACCTATGCATATTTTTTTAAGACATTATCTTGGTCTGTCATCAGGGCTGTGGCACTTGACAATGCAACATATTTCAAGAAGTCTTGTCACTAACGAATGGAATGAAAAACAAGGGCTTCCTTTGCATAGACTGACCTATAAAAAGTGCAGTATACAATAATAAGCGTGTTTATTTTGTAGATGTGTGCATAGATGTGCCTTTTATATATGTGAATGCATGTGTGTCTACACATCTCTAAAGGCTCCAGAGAGGCATGAGACCTGCATGGCTAATTGGGTTGCCACATGCATTTTTCATTGGGCAAGCAAGCTGTTCAGACAGTAGGCAGCGTTCACCATTTAGCCGATATACCTACATGACCCGGCTTAAAGAGGGCCGGAAAAAGAAAAGATTTTAATTGATATAGGCTTATCACTATACGTACATCTGCCCTTCCTGTACTCAAACCCACTCCTCACATGTTCAAGATCTTTTCAACAGACTACAAGCAAGAATGTGGTCAACAAATGAGTGAGATAAAACGAGAGAGGTGAAAAGTCCTTATTTTGTTTGTTATCAACTGCTGTTCTATCCATGTGCTTTAAAGCCAACATTATGCATGCATTATATCACATTTCCATGACAACTATTGTTAAACTAAAAGACAGACAACGTGCCACGGAAGCACAATTACACATTGCAAAAAGATGGTATATATTTATGTTTGGCTCCGTCCTTTCCCATGGGCACATGTCCTTTCTCATAGTTAAATATATGACCTCATCTAAATGCATCTCCGTCTGTTCCTCTCTAATTCCAGCATGCTAAATCAGTCCTCAGTAGCAGCACTCATTACTCCCATCTGAAACCTCTAGTCTGGCTGCGGTGCTCCCTCGTAATGTCTAAAGGGTAGACCTGGCAATCTGGAGAAGGAAACATCGAAAGCCACCTATAAGTACAAGTGTAATTACCCGGTGGTTTTCTTAACCACGGTCTCATGAATAAACTGGGGTGGTCAACAAGTAGACCCAGAGCGGCCCTTCTGCATAGCTTTCTAAGTCGTTTTTCCCAGTAGGTTTTCCCTTAGCTCCTCTGTGTGATTTTTTAATAGGATCCGTTTTACAGCTTTGGAACTGTACTGCACATGTATGCATCTTACTCTCTAATACCAGTTCGTTCATTTGATGGTTTGTCATTGAAAACAAGCTCATTCTGACTGAAAAACTATACTTTGAACTAAATAATAAGACCTAGGAGAAGGGATGGAGTTTTTCATTCTGCAGGTTTAATCGGCAACTGGCAAGTAGAATAGGAGCTCTCGAGTGCTTCTGCCTTTTAAAGTGTGTGCAGATTTCTTGCGTGGGCTTCCTGTTCCCTGCTAATCAAGGCATATTTAGTATGTGACCTCCAGGTGCAAGTACTGATAAGCAGAGAGGGTATCCGGGCATAGCGAATGGCACAGTACTCACAAGGGAACAGTGCCAGCCAGGCATAACCAAACAACAGCATCTTATTAGACGGAGCTTAAGCCGCTCATCCAACATTGTCTCTCATAGACTTTGAGGCGCTGTCAAAGCCCACTGCCTTGGGTGGAATGTCCCTCTCAGCTATCACATTTGGTTATAAACACATTTTTCTAAACAAGTTTGTTATATTTTAAATTAACACATGATGATGAAAATAATATGAACAAATATTTCCCTTTGCTTTTAATCAAGATATTAAATAACACATAGTGCTTTTTTCACAAGGCAAGATAAACTGTGCAAATTAAATTGCATCTGCAGGAACAGTAACTACATGTGAAAATATAGAACCTTCATTGGGTATGATGTCTAAACGACAATATTCCTCTGGGCCAGTTATCAGTATGACAACCATAAATGGAAAAACAAACTGTGATGATCACACTGTAAAAGAAAAATCTGAATTATTCATCTTTAAGCAGGACCTCATGGATGTGTGCAAAAGTACAATTTACTGGTCAGAGAAACAAGAAAACGAAGCAACGTGTTGATATGTATATCTGAGTTGGCAAGACTGTTTGATATATTCTTGCTTACTTGTGCATGCTATTACTCTTATGTAGTTGGTAATAAATTAGATAAACAGGAAGTAGAAGTTATAACTTTATTTATGTCACATAAAAATTAGTTATTGGGTGTAGCCTACTTCTGTATGGATATTTGTGTCCAAAAGGAAATGCAAATTTTATACAGTGAGAAAATGTGTGTGAAGTGCAGCATGCAGATTCCTGTGTGTCCGCATGTCTACCATCTGTGTGCGCTTTACATGTATATCTTTTATCAAGAGGCAGAAATGCAAATTGATTGGCGTTCTGATTGTAGGCTATAGCAGATGACGGCGGCAGTTCTTACAAAGGGCCAGTGATCATACACAGGCCTGTCCATCAAATACTTGGTCACCATGGAAACAACCTACTTCATAGCTAGCGCCAGGCGAGTGCAACGATGCTGCTAACCGAGGACCAGAAAGAGATAGCAATGCCTGGGCTTGGGGTCGCTTTTTTTAAAACGCTTCCTGTTCATGAGTTAAAGTGACAGGGTGGATTTCAAGAAAGAGAGAGAAATTTCTGAAATTGTGGCACCCATATAAATGTTATGCTCCCTTTGTGATAAAGGGGCTGGGCACATTGATTGATCCTTGAAACATTTACTGAATGTAAGGATGATGATCTGGCCTTTTTATTCTCTCAGATTTGTACCCATCGAGAATGGATACTAAGAAATTCATAATATGGTGTGCACACAGTACTGCTCCTAAATGATGGCGCAACATTTACACTGCCCTATTCAATATTCTTTAAGAATACAATTAATATTCTTATCCTATTAAAATTGATGTAATTACAGATTGGTCTTATTTAGAAACAGTGACCTTGAGTCCAGTGTAATGAATTATTTCACTCTATAAGAGAAACTAACCAATTAAACAGAGAGAGGAAATAAGCAATGATCAAGTACAATTTTATTGATGACTACAGAGTCAGGTCTGTGCACAGAGAAATGACCACAGTCAGTTCAGTCAACGACATGTAAGTTCTAATTAGTTGAGATGGTTGACACAATTATATTGGTGATAAACTAAACAAATTATCATACCGATTTAAAGAGACAGGAACAAAAAGATATGTAGGAAAGAAGAAATAGCAATATAGCTAAGAAAACAGAGAAAATAAGAAGTGGAGGAGGGTGGTAGAAATGAAATGAAGTGTCCCACAGCATGTAACGTGGGGGGGTGGGGGGTGTCAGTGAAATGATAGTAGGCGTTTCATGAGGGATAATGGGAAAGGCTAGGATCTTAGCTGGAGAGGGGAAAGTAAGGTGTGAAGGGACAAGGAAAACACTAGGAGGGACCAAATTAGGGTGTGAAAACTTCAACAGCGCGTGAGTCAACAAAGTAGGCCAAGCTAATCAAAGGTCCCTTTCGGCAAGACGGTTTACCAAGTGTTTACCTATTATATGAGGTTGCTGCCATATAACAGGATTTCCATAAATGGAACTTGTCTCCATTGAGTCCCTACACAAATCAGTATGAGACTTCAGAGCTGTTCATCGTTGTGTGACTCGGTTTCTTTTTTTGCAATTCCCATTTGAACGTTTGACCATACAGTCTTTTTTTTATATAAATAAGAACAGAGAATATGGCATTTAAGGATCGAAATAAGATAATGAACTAAATTTAACAACTTTTTTAGAGAGTGGTTGCTTGGCATTTTCATTGTGTGTGATATTATACACAAAGGACCTTCTATTTCCTACAAAAGGAAAATGGTCATGCTCATTATGCTATTATATACTAAAAGTGAGAAACCCTAATGTGCTCTAAGCCGGCAGTAAACTTTAACGTCAAAGCAAAACAATGATGTGCTCTATCAAAAGTGACAAAGAACAGTACGGTTAAATTCAAAACCTGTAGGGCCAGTTTCCTGGACATAAATTAAGCCTAGTTCCAGACTAAATCTCACTGTCAATGGAGATTCTCCATTGAAAATGTTTTTTAGTCTAGAACTTGGCTTAATCTTTGTCTAGGAAACCAACCCATAGTGCATGGCTACAGAAATTTAAGTCAGTGGTTTCCAGCACTTGTATTATCACAACATTGCTTTGTGATGTGTTTACTATTATGACGTTCCTTCAAGTGGGTCACTGTTATAAGAAAAAACAGATGGGACGAAATTACAGGACCATTTAAGCCATGAGACAACTGTGGAGGTAGGAATCGTTTTATCACCATGGAGATCTTCACGCTCCTTTAAGTTTTAAACTGCCCAGATTATTACCGCTCAGAGCAACAAACAAGGATGGATCAGAGAGATGGCCAGATGTTCAGAGAATGCTTTTTACTTGGGCAGATATATTGTCTGGTCGCCGATTCATCCTCATCATACACCTCTGAGAACAACAAAAAGTGATGATGTGGAAGGCACCGCTCTGTGCGACATTTCTGTGGCTAAGAAAGAAAGAGGGCAACAATTACAATTATTGATAACAAACATCATTTTTTTGGATAATGGTGCCGATGATAAACTGAAGCCTTTGAAAAGAGCATAGGTCATTAGATTGTTCGTTTAACCCTCCATTTTCAAAGCGTGCAGGGGGGTGCTGCTAACTATGTTCAAATGAGTTCATTGGAGAGGCCCCAGAGGAGTTATGCAGGAAAGGGGATTACCCACACGCTCAGAAAGATAGCCAGTAAAACAAAGGTTCATGGAAACTGAGCACGCAGAAACACACTAACATACACGCAAAAACGGCACCTGCCAATAGGCCTTATCATTCTCGTTGTAATCTAAAACTAGTACAAAGGCAGTGTCATGAAGCTGTGTTGACTGCCACTGCACTGTCCACAGACTCTGGCATACCTAGATATGATGATAAGCACCTGTGTCAGGTGGTAGTGTGGTGGTGGTGGTGGTGGGGCGTGCACTTTGTCTAAACATTCATTATTCCAATGTGCTCATAGGCACCAAACCTTAAGCATTACTTTATTATCTGGAAAGGAAACAACATAAACTTCTCCGGGTGAGTGATCATGTGCCTAAAGTCTTGGTTGTTTGAACAAGCGGCTTTGGTCAAAGGGATCGTGCTCTACTTCAGAGCTGTGTATGTTATCCTCTGCCTGAGAGACTTATAATCCTCATAGTGTAAGGGCCTGCGAGTGTCTCTCAATGCTGCAAAATGTTCTGCGCAGGGCTGGCTCTCCAGTTGTTCCGTGTAGATAGCAGGCCAGCCGTCTGTCTTTGTACTGTGATTTATTATTCATGGATATGTTTGCCTGCGCTGCTATAATTGCACTGTGCTGCAGCAGCGTCTGCATCTGATGGAGCACAAATGAATAAATTAATCCAGACCGCGAGTCCAACTGAACATTTGACATTTACTGATGAGACAATTAAGAGAGCAGTCCACAAACAGCCTCCCTCTGAACACTTTTGGTTACAAAAAACAAACTGCAACATGCGCACAGACAAGCATGCACACACGCATTAAACTGCCAATGGTTTAACAGCCAATGGCAAACGAAAAGGTAAACGTTAAATAAGACGCCCACGTGCGTGCACGAAATAATGCACACGCACTGGACTGTGCATGTATGTATATTTTGTTTATTTCGGGTCCCTCTACTGTCCCACCTTGGCTGCCAAACCAGTCAACTTCAGTTGTGTATCCGTCTCTGACGGAAAAAGCCATCGTCGCTCCGCCCCCTCAACTCAAACGAGGATGCAAGAAAAGGCAAGCAGCAATGTGACGGTCAACACTGATGTTCCTATCCTAGCGCTTGATGTTTCTTCACGGATGGAATCGGCACCGTTGTCCGTGCGAAAAGCTAAACAGGAGGACAAAAGGGACTGCTTTCAAATAACGAGTAATGAGCACATGCACATCTTTAGGTAAGGGGTTGTTCGATTTTCGCAGGATATAGCTCTACTCCTCATGCTTCACAGCGCTTTGTGTGAAAACAGTCCAGCGTCATTCAATAGCACAAAAGAGATACGTTTAAACGGCATGCTTTTGATTCGTTTTTTTCTTCAATCCGATTCAACGTCAATGAAAGTGTAGTTTTAGTAGAAATGGACGTTGTAGTAAACCCGCTATTTTTATTATGTTTGATTAATGACAGCGTTAGTGATTTCAATAGTAGGCTCCGGCGAGTACTGAATTATTGTATGGCTTTGGAGGTTGGCTATTGCCTTAGTTTTGAGTATAGATTTATTTACAAACATCTATCTGTTTGTGTTTTTTGTTATGTTTTCTTCACTAAGCCATGAACGATTTTCATAATCAATCTGTAAAAAACACGTGAAGAAGAGTATAGCCCCATCGTAAGGTAAATTATGGGTTAAGGTCTATTTTGATACATTTTATTTTATTCCACTTGATTTTATACGAAGGCATCGTATAGTTGGCTTCTGGTGATTATTATTAACGTATAGTCCACTAACTGTTTCGTGTCTGTATGCTAGCGTGTGGATTTTGAGTAGCCTTGAACTAGTTAAGTTAAACCTACCTTTATTTGTAAGGCCATTATCGCCACACATCTTCAGCTGTCAAAACAATACCTCCAGTGGAAACTTGGATTTTCCTGTTTACAGACTGCATGCATGTATGTAGGCTACTTGTTTAGGGTTGCATTCGTTGGAAGTAACTAGGCAAGTTTCTAAAACTAGGCCATCCCAGTGCTCCAATTTACAATGAGGACTGACTTCACTCATTCATTAAAATAATGTTTTCTAGGAGAGATTACTTTTAGAATGGAGCTGATAATAAACAATTTAAGATTTTTTATTTTCATCAGAAGTTTGACTTCTTTGAATTTAATAGGCCTACATGTAGAACACTGTGAAGTAATCTTAGCAAAAGAAAGGACACGTGTGTCAAGGGACACAAATTGTCTATGGGGTGGCTGTAGAAGGGCCAATGAGGAGGCTGTATCTTTGATGTTTTGTGGATGCTTATTTCAGAGCTCCAGCCAAGTTTGGGATTATCTCTGTAGAGACATGCCTCATTACAATCTAAAAAAACCAACAACCTAAAATCCAACCATTCACTTATTTTGAAAAAATGACAAAGGAGGAGAAGGTGACCCCCCCCCCCCATCCTCCAAGCCCCCCAAAACATAGGGAGATCAAAATCTTTTAGAATTCAGTGTGTCTGCAGGAAACGACAAACTTCAACCTCTATTGTGGCTCAGAGCCCCAGCGTCTGCAGGATTGCTTTTATATGCACACACTTCTTTTTTTTTTTTTCTCGACCTAATTGCAATTAGTACTGCATGTAGACTGGCACCTCAGTCTTTGCAGCTGTGTGTTTATGGGCTGAACAAGGCATGCTCCCTCTGGGTCCATTTAAAGCCCACAGGTGTGCTGTTACTTCAGTGCATTCCTTTCCCCTTCCATTTCTACCATGTCTACCTCCAAACCAATCATGGAATAATGTTCTACAGACTGCACCCATCTACAATATGTTGGCCAAGACGGCCAGTGTTCTGTGCTTTTACCATATCCTGTGTATTGCTCACTCAGGATAAAACAGTCCCGTGAAGGACAAATGTGTAATAAAATTCACACCTCCCCAGCCTCGGATGAAATACTTTTTTTTTAAATACATACCTTGCCCGTAATATTTTCTCACTCTCCATGTAAGAGATAATAGTCCCTCTCCACCCTGTCAGATCCAAGGATAGTCTTTAGACAGCTGCAAGTAATGTCCTCCATTCTAACAAAGCTCTGAGCTGCAGCGGAATACCTATTTTTGATTTATTTATCTATTTTTTTGTTTATTTATTTATTTGAGTTTATACAGTAGATTCCAGTACAGGATCAATCTTTTGCAGCAGAGTCTGCTCAGGAACAGGGGTGTGGTGAATGGGAGGACACTCTTGGAAGGTGGAGGTGTAATTTCAGACGGATGTTAACAGCAGAGTAGCAGTTATACGAGCCCAGCCTTCAAATGAGGAGCATTGGGAGTCATTCGGACCAGCTGTGGCCCTCACTCCCCTGACACTATGTCTGCGAGCGCAGACCCCCGGACACTCCACAGGCGACATGTGGGAGAGGTAATGAGCCCGTTACCTCGAGTTGTAAAACGTTTGGGGAAAGCTCGTAGATGGTACAAAGTTTGATTAGTGGTGGTAATGCAAGCCAGGTGAAGTGCTACAGTTTGTCAGTCTATCATTTAGGTAATGAGATAATGGGGAGAGGAAGTGTTTAGTTATGGGTCGAGAATTGTGCGAGTTTGTGACATGGGGAGTTGCGGTCTTAGTTGTGCAGATGTTATGGACGATAAATCAATCTTGCTTAAAGGCTACCTATTTTATGGATGATAATTCAATCTTGCTTTAAGGTTTACTGCGATTAATTTCCTTTGTTGTGTTGCTATGAAGAAGTCGGTAAAGTAACATAAACCAGTTATTTTAGTGTTAACCCAATAAAGGCTGCCGTAGAGTCAATAATAGCTTAGGCTTTTTCCATTACCACGATTTCAATGCTATAATTCTAAGCATATTGAAACAACAATCAGAAACTAAAGACATTTCTCTATTTTTCAATATTTTCATTTGGTTGTGTTTGCTTGAAAATGCATAGTACTACAAGGTAGATTTATGATCACAATGTGTCCCCCCCCAGACTTAGTTATCAGCTATCGACTATTGGAAAATGTACAGTCTGTGTCGAGGGACACTCTTCCTATCATCAATCCAAAAAGACTCCTCAAAAGGTAAAAACAGGCACATAAGTCTCCTTTCTGCTGACCTTGGATTGGAAATTAAATGATGCTGTACTGTGGGTCCCTGTCCCTTGCCCTGTATTTATAGGCCATAATGTAAGCCGTAGGGCAGTGCTTCCTCCACAGGACCTTGCTGCAGGCGGGGTTGTATTGGAGAGTACTCAGTGGTCTGTTTCGATAGCAAAAATGCTGTCATTAAGACGCACAGTGCTGGTGTGATTTATCAGACAAGGGCATTGTTGCTAAGGTTGTCGTGACATATTGACTTGCCAAGAGTGTTCTTCTTCAGCTTTTGACTTTTCACGTTGTGTCTCATATTCTTCATATATGCCGCCTTACCTTTCCTCTCTGTGGTTTCTAAAAGGAACTTTAATTGTCATGGCTGCTTTTTTTCTTCTCCCATACGTGGCACTGTGAAATTCTAAACTTGTCAAAGTCTGTTGAGTAGCTGCGTTGCTTTAGCACCTTTGGGGAAAACTGCTCAAGAAGTAATTTTTAACTTTCTCAATAACTGCTGAAATGTCATAGGCTACATCAAGTCCCTTTCTTAAGGGCCACACTGCAAATTAATCGTTAAATATTAATCTCTGTTCTGTTTAAACAAATTATTTTGCAAATATACCAGGTGGGTACTAAAGAGACTTTTCTGTGATAGTGGTAGAGTTAATGGATGGCAAGGTTAGTTTTCATCTGCTGTCCTTGAGCAAAGGAAAAGCAGTCAAAATTAGTGTCACTCTTAATATACTAAAACACTCAACCAACACTAAAGAAGAATTACACACTAACTAATCGGGTGAGGACGTTGATGCAGCTGCCAGAATTGTTCAATGCATAGTACGCAATCATGAAATTGGATCAAATCCCTGCACTGGAAAGTTGACCTCAACTCTTCCTCTGGTGGCTGGCAAGGCCCTCAAATCAAAAATCAAACCAATCAAACACTTGTGACAAAGATGTAATCCCATATCGTTTTGTTGTTCATGTTGCTTGTTTCTTTGTTTTACGTCTGATCTAATGTTTTATGTTGATGTTTTTCTCTTGACCATTGTAAAAGAGATTTCTATCTCAATGGCTCTCACCTGGTTAAATAAGAGATAATGTATATATTTTGGCTGATACATCTGATAGTCCCATATTGGCCAGCCGATAACTCTTACACAGTATGATTGCTCACAGGCTCACACAGTAGCCAAGGATTTCAAAAGTTGACCTGTCTCCCTTCCTTCCTTTATTTCCCCCCTATAATTTTCATTTGTCTACTCTATATTTTCTCATTGTTCCACTCTCTCTCTCTCTCTTTCTCTCCAGCTCGCATTGTATGGCCGTCTGTCTTTCATCTTCGCTCTATGTCTACATGACTACTGCTCACATAATTACAGGGTTCTTCCCAGCTGTGATGGGACAAGTCCATCTCATTTAGCACTGTGTCACCTCTGGGTCCAGCTGCTTGTGTGTTATAGTGGGAGTCTTTTTCAGATAAATTGTGGGTCTAGAGACAGTCCATACTGAAAATGGTAGAGGTGCATGACATATGTTAAGGAAACAGTTGGATAATATGTCCTATGTCCAGGTGGATGCACCAATTGTGCCTGGTGGGAGTGGGAGTGTGTGTGTGTGTGTGTGTGTGTGTACGTGTGGTTCTATTTCTCTTTTTCTTTCTCTTTCTCTTTCTTTCTCCCCCCCTCCCTCCTGTGCTGTACACCCCCAGACCTGCATGAGTTTTCCCGGCCTGTGCCTCTCCTTGTTGTGCCGCACAGGTCAGGTGTGACTCCTGTGGAACAGATGGAAGGTGACGAGATCACAGGTGTGACAGGCTTCCGCCCCCTACATCTTTTTTTTTTTTTTAGCCATCAGATGGTGTAGCCACTGCCCTACCTCACAGCACAACTTAGAGTACATAGAGAAACAGAGATCAGCTCTCGGTCTGTTTTTATGGCCGGTGACATCCTGGGTCCAAAGAGGATACGAAACAGTTGAACTTTAAAACGGTAGACCTGAGACATTTCCATAGAGCCTCCGTGGGATCAGTCTTTAATAGAGTTAGCGCTTAACTCAAATACTGAATCCTGACTTTGACCTCATCAGACCCTACGCATGCCTGGACCCGTCCAATGCCACAGCGGCAGGGCCTGATCCTATAGCACATGACACCTTGAGGGAGAAGGAGGAGCAAAGAGTAGTTGTACAGTGAACAACCTGGCATAACCAACTGGGTCTGCTTGGGTGTGCACACGTGTGTGTATTAGTGGCATTCGTGTTCGTGAATGTGTGCTTTGCGTCTGTGCACTTGGATTTTGAGTGGCAGGCAGTCAGATGGCTGGAATGAGCTGTGGGTCTCTGTAGCCTGCGGGGTGTGTTCAGCTCCACATGCTATGTGCCAGCCGCGAGGAGACACTCCAAAACGACTGCTGCTGATTGGGAATTGCACGTCCACACAGCTCGGTAGGCACGGCCGTCATAATCCATGTGATCTGCACGAAGGTGTGCGCCGAAAGAAGGAAAACTGCATTAAGAAAGTAGAAGGGGGAAGTGTGCTTATGGCTTAATGTCAGCCAACTCACAGTGCAACGGGATTAGGTTTTGATGGGAAGGGTTTAACCCCAGTGCGGGGGAAAGAGATTATCCCTCCCTCCATCACACAAACTTTGGCCGCACCTTTATATCAGTCAACTTGGCTCCTTGGCTCTCCTCCTTTCTCTGCTCAACTCTTTTCCGTCCATAGATCCCCCTGTCTCTGTCTTGCTCTCTTGGCCTATATCTCTGTATTTGGTTGGCATTTCCCATCTAACAACCCACTCCTTCCCAGAGAGACTGTCCCAAAAAGTAAAGACTAAACAAAAAGGCAGACAGGAGGGGTGTGAGTCAGTGACCGTTCATTTCTAATCCAAGAGCACAGTGCTGGTGTATGGGTCCAACACCACTGGCAGTCTTGAGCCATGACAGAGTTTCACTACACATAGTCTGGCATGTCCGGAGGCTTCTGTTTATAGGAACAAAGCTAAGCTTCTTATTTGCTTTCCTATTCTCCTCAGGACCTGACACCAGAACTCCAGAAAACCAAGCCTGAAAGGTCTTCTTTTTTTCTTTTTTTTGCTTATAGCTTTTACACTGGCAGCTCCGAGCTATGCACTGTGTGATTTGAGCGATGTGGTGTCGGATATTCTTCGACAGCAATATCCTGATGGCCAACCTGGAAGGGAGAAGCTACAAAAAGGGCTTATCTAAAAGTAATGAGCCGAACCCACTGTCCATTTAGCTGGAAGTTTTCTTTGTGATTACATTTATCTTTTTTTTCAGCTCTGAGATGCTACTTCCTATTTTTCTTTGATCGGGTTAAATTACGGCAGTCATAGTCTGCAATCAAATCGGTTCGAATAAATCTCTCTCAGGCTTAATAGCGTGACCTGTATAAACCTCTGTTGTGCTGCCATGTATTTGTTGTACAAAGCCTCTTCACAACAGAACAATATCTCCTTTGGCATATAGGGAAATAGTTGTTCACAGATTAGCAAAATTCGACGTATTTGTTTTGTTCCTGTTCAGTATGTTAGCAGGATGTGTTGAAAAACGGAAATGAACAGCATCTTGGTAAGAATGTGCAGCTATTGAGGTTCAGACTTGAGGTTAGACACTTTCCCCTACCTCAGCTCAAGGTTAGATTATCGTTGTTCACCATTCTCACATGTAACTTCGGTCCCTCATAGTTCAGGTCTTAAAGGCAGTTCAAATGCAAACTGAATCATTCTCCCTCCATCTGTTTACTATCATGGATTGATCTGTGTGTCAGTCCTTTATCCTAGAGCATTTGAAATTCTTGAGCGTGACTTTTGCCACTCTGTACTTGTATGAACTGCTGAGAGCTGGATGTTGAAATGGATGAGCTTTGTGTTTCCAACGGAACGATACACACACTTCTGCTCCTCTGCATGCAATTCTTCTTGAGTAACAAAACATTTAGTGATGTATCTCCTGTCTCTGTATGGAGGTGTTTTAGTTTGCTGTCCTTGTAGCTTTTAGTGGTCTTAAGAGGACGACTTTAAAAGGGCTACATGCCACTCCTCATTCCAATAAATTGACATATTTCTTGTCACCCTTTTTTGAGGCCAGGGGATGGGAAGTGGGGGTCTTGTAGGGTCTTGTTTGTAATGAGACACCTTAATCTCTCAGGGCCTAATTACTTCCCTCTCACTTGTCTGTGAATCCAACGCGCTCTTGTTTCTTCCGACTCGTCTGTGAAACCCACGCTCTTTTTTTATTTTTTATTTTATTTTATTTTTTCTCGCCACGTGACATATGGGAAGAGCATTTTAAGTGGGACACCTGAGTGCCGGTCCATATTTGAGCCATTCTATCCCTCATTGTACCATGCAGTTTTTCTTGTTATTTTCTCCGGCGGTGCTTTGCATTTTCTCTAGTCCTACCTATCCGTGTTGTTTTATTTAAGACATTTTTCTAGCTGGCTGCCATTGATGCATTCGTAATGTACTACTCGGGTCCCTCAGTGGAGCGAGCTAAAGTGGACTAAATAGTTACTCAGCTGCATTGCCGTATTCCCATAAGGGCCCCATAACTGGGGAATCTAATAGTGGCTGTGGGTTCACTTCACTCGCCTCTGGCAATTTTAGACACACAGCAAATACCTAATATCTCTTTGACGGGGCTTGTTAGGAAAGCAGTAATATTAACCTTACCAAATGCTGTTGAGTTCACTGAAATAAATAATTTTGCATTGCTCTTTTTAAGGGAGTGCCCACACTGAAAGAAAATAGTCATTGGAATGGGCAAATGATGAATTAGGAGGCAGTGTGTGTTATGTGTTACCCTAATAAAGTATAAAAGGTGTAGTAGGATTTGGTAAAGTCACCTTGGACTCATTCATTCATTCATTCATTTATTATTATACATTCACCCTTCTGCATGATAACCACAAATGAACATCCACACACGCACACACAGAATCATGTGGCGTATGTAAGATCTACTGTTAACCCATGCCTCATAATGATCTCCTCAGAACAAAGGGCCTGTTAACATGTGCACGAGCACGTATCTGAATACACCCGTCTACAGTACAAGTGCTTCCTCTTTCTCAAAAACGAAGGTCCCTCTCATCCTCTGTAATCTTTATCGAACTCTCTTTCTTTCATCACTGACTGATTGTCTTTTTATTGCCTTTCAACTTATCTTCTCTTTCTTTTGTCTATCTCATGCCTGACTACTTCTGTAAGTCCCGCCTCCTCCCATCTGTGCCACACATTTGTGTCGTTTGCGGCTACTGAAGCACAGATCCTCATTGCTGCCCACACCCACACCCACAAACGCTCAAAACATGTCTGTCTGACTCGCTCTCGCTCTCTCTCTCTCTCTCTCTCCCTCCCCCTCCCCCTGGGCAGAGTTTGACAACATTGGTTGCTGACGACATTACCTTGGGGCACCTTTTAGTGTACCGTGTGGTGTTGGTTTCTCTGCCTTAATGAAAGCTGCAGTCAACATCCCTTTTGTCGTCGTCCCTGGGGGGGTGAATGGCACCTTTGCACCAAGTGAACTGAACTGGTGCACAGTAGATCAAATAGCTGTTGGTTTACATGACTAAGCCATCAAGGGCATTTTTTATGTAAATAACTTAATCAGTGATTGAGTATGATCAGGTGATGAGCCTTTGGTCTTGTGTAAAAAGGTGTGGTTGTATTCAACTGTGCTAGCCTTTGCATTTCCCTGAGTCACATCCGGCCAGGCTTGCTGCCCTTAGACCAGGGTATTATCCAGCCTCATGCCTCCCTGTGTGGCCCTGTCTGGGAGGCCTGGAGGTCTAGAGAACCACAGGGCTCCCCTTGAGACTACTACTACTCCCAGACTTGGAGCTCCTCAGCTGGGTAGCCATCACAGACCTAACCCACAGCTCCTCCTCTTTGTTCAGTAACCCAATACAGATAATTAGGAGTGGTTAAGAGGTTCTTTGCACTCAGGTGTCCAGCAATGTAATGGTTGATTTGTTCACTTGCACACATACTGTGTGTGTGGTGTGTGGTGTGTGGTGTGTGTTATGTGTGGTGTGTGGTGTGTGTGTGTGTGTGTGTGTGTGTGTGTGTGTGTGTGTTGGCTCCCTTTCTTAATTCATTGTACTTCTTCCCAGGGCAAAAAGGGGAAAAAAGACACATGGACTACAGAATATAGGATCACGGGGTGAGGTATGTCTTACCAGAGATATTTGGAGAAAGAAAAAAAAAAGTTCTGCAAAACCACTTTAAAATGTAATATGTGAATTTGATTTGATTATGTTGCTCAGTGATTTCTGAAAATGAAAACTCTGCAAAGAAATTAGGTCTGCAAAGAGCTTGCTTGAATACAAGAGATGGGAAAATGGATTGGGAAATGTTACTGCTTGCTGCAAACAAGTATTGACTTGCTCAGACATTTGCCACATTGGAATGCAATGCTTGTTTAGGACATGTCTGGTTATATCTCATCCTAAAATATTTTAAAGCAAGAAATTCTCAGGAAACATTTGCATGGAATCTTAAATGTCGATGAATATATATCATGTTTTCACACCTATGCTGTCCCTCATTCTAACTGGTTTTCACCTCTGACTTTTCCCCCTCCACAGTCCCTCAAGCGGCCCTTTCTACTTTTCTAGGCTGTGGGACTGTTTGCGGACTTCGTTGACAGGGGATGAAGACTAGCATGAGGCACTGGCGTAGGCTGGCCCTTCTGGGGTTACTGGCCTGGGCCCTCATCTTCCTGGCTCTCCTCTCCTACTTCCTGGATGCCCGCGTGGACGAGCCCCTGACCTCCGCGGGGTCCTCACTCTCCCAGCATCCAGACACTCGTCGCCTCGCCTCCATCCAGGCCTCCCACCTGCAGCGTGCCATTATGGGGTCTCAACCCGAACCGGCGCCCTCCTCGACCATCGTCTTCCCGGGAGTCGTGGAACCAGGCGCTCCGCCAAGCTCCACCACCGAGTCGAGTCTGGAGCTGAGCCAGAGCCCAAACAGCGCTCCGTACTCCTTGTATGTCAGCCAGGATGGCAGCCGGCAGGATTACCTGGACCCCCAAAGCCTGGCAGCCTGGTCCTCGTTCGGCACAGAAAACGTGGGCTCCCACTCGGGCCCGGCTTCCTGGAACCGGGACCGAACTCAGACTGCTGCCGCTCAACTGTCAAACCGGGTCGAGCGTCGCCAAGACGGAGGAGGAGGGGGGGAGGAGGAGGAGGAGGAGGAGGAGGAAGAAGAGGAAGTAGCAGCAGCAGAGGACGGAGATATGGGGCAGAGGGAGAGTCCGAGGGGAGCGCATGTAGCACGAGGCGACTCCCCCGACCTGGAGGAGTACTACTTCTCCAAGTCGGCCTCAGTAGTGCAGCGGCTGTGGCGCGGCCGGGTGTCGGCCAGCATGCTGAGCCCGCGGCTCCAGCGGGCCATGAAGGACTACCTGAGTGCCAACAAGCACCACGTGGCCTACACGGGGCACCGCAAAGCCGCCCGCAGTGCCAAGGAGCTGCTGTGCCAGATGAAGGCTCAGGCCAGGCTGAGGACGGTGGACGGCTCCGAGCAGCCCTTCTTGTCCCTGGGCTGGGCCCGCCTGGTGCCTGCCGTGCCCCTGGATCAGCTTTACGGACCACTAGGGGGCCAGAATGCATTTAAGACCTGCGCCGTGGTCACCTCTTCTGGGGCCATCCTGCGCTCAGGACTGGGCAAGGAGATAGGTGAGTGGAGGGTGTAGAAGGAGGGTGGGGGGTAAATCGGTGAGATGAGGAGAAAAGGCTAAGGGGTAGAAGTGGGGAGTAATTGAATTGCTAGGCGTTAAGAGATTGTGTTTGTGTGAATCTGGCGGCACTACAGTCGTAGGCAGTACAACACCTAAACACGTAGCCTGCAATTTGAACTTTGTACTTTAACCTCTTCAGCTGAGAGGTAGCCAAGGGTTAGATTATCAAATGATTCCAGTTTTGTACTTTAGTTCATGCCTCTGATTGGTGGTTTGCCATAGTGAGCACGCAGCACCCAGTGATTATCTCTTGACAGCATGCACCTAGAGCTGATGGCGTAGGTCGCTTTTGTGTTCGAAGAAGGGAAAGTGTTGGCTGTGGCTGCTGGGCTATTGCTGGACGACGGTTGCGTGGCGTCGGAGTGTGAAATGCAGCATTGATCTCGAGGAACCTCCTGACGTCTCTTGCTCACGGGCTGTAGCTGTGAGGGGTGAATTATGGGTTTTCATGCTGTGACATCCACAGCATTGATCTGAAAGTCAATGTATCATGTAGAGTATTGACTTTCTCTCTGGCCCTCAGCAGTGGCCTAAGGGTTCTTTTTGAGCGCTCATAGATTTTTACAATATTATCTTAAGAGGAACTTTACACACTCTGTTTTGTCTTATTTGAACTATATGTGATTGTGGCCAGTGTGGTGTAACCAGTTGCTTGGGCAGTACTAAGCTCTAAATATAAGGAAATAACAATATTATTTTATCAAGAGATGTTTATACATTTCCTATTGATGTTTGTCTCCCTCTAGCTAAAACATTTGACATGGCAACACTCACTTTGCAGCACTGCTGTATGTATGCTGTAGAAATATTTATTATAGTGAATTCCATATTTTTCTCATTTTAGGTCAGGTTAGGATGTAGACTTTAGATCAAATAGGTTTGTTGGAGATACCGTGAAAATTTAAAGTCAATATTTTATTTAACCACAGGATGATGCCAGTTTATGCCATAGTGAAGTGAAGCATTAAAGGTGCAGTATACAGGTCTAGAGAATTGGGAAAAAATTAGCAAGAATTTGAATCACAACAGCCCTAAAAAGCCCGAGTCTCTGATCCCTCCTGTCCCTCTCCTAAGCACCGCCCTTCAAATGGTGTGCTCTGTGCTCTAAGACAGGTTCGTTAGCCAGGTAACATAAGGTCAAAATGCTCTGATACATCCGTGCACGTGAGGTGATTGACAGACAGGTAGCCATGCCTCCTTGCAACAACTGTCCTGATTGAATAGTATATAACAGGCTTCCAATGATTTTTGAGAGGCTGATTACATGGCCTAGGGTGCTCATATAGAGCGAGTTTTTTTCACATAGCATTTTATTGATATCTGGGTCAATGACATGACATGACATGCATATTTTTGTGCCCGAGTGCATTATTTCCTTTTAAAATAATGTTGATCAATTCATGACATTTATCACTTTATTCTCTAAAACCTATTTAGTTTGAATACATTTCCAGTGCATTCAAATTATGTTTTGGCATCTCAAACCCCCCCAATGTCAGGTGGCGCAACCATCCGAGCAAATAAGCATGCCCAAGTGAAAAATAAGTATACTTTTTGTATTAAAAGTATACTACAGATTTAAAAAGCATGTTACAAGTATACTTTGCTCTTCAAGCACTACTCAAAAGCACACTATAATGTTACTTTTTTTGGTTACACTTAAAATACATTCGACATAAAATTGTATTTTAATACACTTTCAATAAAGTATATTAGAATAGAGTTTACATGAGTTGTATGAACCTATGCAATCTGGGTTCCAGGCTAAACACAACACAGAAACGGCTCTGGTCAAGGTTA
>JAVQIZ010234878.1:0-11906 GCA_036023535.2 Galaxias brevipinnis | reverse complement strand
CCCCCCCCCCCCCCCCCCCCCACCCGGGGCTGTGTGGGCCTCTGATGTTAACATTAATGTTAGTGGTGTCCTTGGGGAGGTGGTAATAAAGGCGTATGGAAGAAACATGGCTCCATGGCGGTGTGGGTTCCATACCAGTGTGTCGGGGGTGGTTGAGTGATGCTGTGCTGCTCTGCGTTTCGGTCGAGGGAGGAGGTGTATGAACAGTGAACGGGCGTGGGGTGGATAACGTACTGTCTAAACAGGGGCATTAGGCTGTCTGGAGGGGGTAGGCTTTTGTTTGCCTGGATGCCCAAGGATAATGTAGCCAGCCTTGCATTTTGGTTAATAATCCCCCAGCGGTTGCAAGGCCCTAACGGCTTCTCCGGAGGCGGCTCCCGTGTCCGAGGGAGCGAGGGATAGAAGGAGAGGTGGACGGAGAAGGACAGAGGCAGAGATGGAAGGAGCTGGGAGGGAGGGAGAATAAGTGCGTCTGGCTATACCCTTATTAAAGAATCATCTCTACTGCCGTGTGGTTAGACAGCCTGAACACCAAGGTGCTCGCTGGCTGGGGGAGGAACTCCGTTAGCTGGGGATGTGACTTGCTAGCTGGTTGGCTGGCTGGTTGACTGGCTTGCTGACCTGTTGTCTTGCTCACTGTTTGACTGATTGGTTGGCCTAGTGGAGGGAAACATTTAGTAGAACAGGCAGTCCTGAGGGGTCGTCTGTTCTCCATAGACAGCAATGAACAAACTGTGTGTCTGTGGAGTTTGCTGTGTGCACGTTGTCACCATGCACAGTAGACCGGTACGTCCTCGACAGATCTGTCACGCTATGGCCTTCGAGGAGGAAGATTCCCCCACAGTCCGCAACTAGCCAACCGGGAAGACAGACAGACAGACAGTCAGCCTGTCGGGCAGCTTGAGGCACAAGGCTTTCTTTTTGTCCAATGTCCTGAGGGACCAGTGGCAGAGTTAAGACATGTTAAGATGAGCTGAGTGGAGAAGAAGGAAACGGGAAGTGCTCCGTCACTAAATCTTCATTCAGTAATGGGTTTATTTTCACAGATACATCTTTTGGGGGTTGGTTGGTTAATGGGGTTAAGTAAACCAAGAGATGACCCAGCTTTTCAAAACATAACCTTTCATTAATTTGAGAAATGTTACAAGCACTTTGTGGTGGAAATGAGCTTTCTAAGGTGAAAGGGGGCATACTTTGAAATCAAATAAATTATGCACTTGTGAAAAGCTGCAATCTGCCAGACTGTGACAGCCTAACGGAGACAGTTCAATTCTCATTGGTCCAAGCAACATAACGTAGAAGTCGTCAATCCCACCTGTGCTAGGTTTTATGATAATTTCTCCCTTTTCTAATGATACATGACCTTCCCTATAACATTTAATGGTCCCTCAAAAGGATGTCGTTATTGGACACGGGGACTTTTCTGCTAGACTTGTTCTCCATAGACCCTCAGGCTCCTAGGGAATCTCAGAATGTCTAAACTCGAGCCTGCCTTTTCAACCTTATCCCCCTTCCGTGTGGCTGTGGCTCAAGTGTGCTCAACATCCGTTCATTACCCATTCAAACTCATACCTAGCACATGCAGTGGTGAAAGGGGCTCTGAAATGAATGCGTCACCATGTTTGAAAAGACTGTGTTTTTCCCTAAAGTGAACGCCTCTCCTCTGAGGCTTTGCTGCAGTCCATGGCTTTGTGCTGTGGGCGGGTGAAGCCCTCTAGTTCACTCTGGGGAGAGCAGATAAGAGAAATCCTGTCGTTGGCATGTTGGGGTTTGACGTGTGTGATTCAGCAATTAAACTGATAGTATTAGCGTCATCTCTCTCTCTCTCTCTCTCTCTCTGTCTGTCTCTCTCTCTGTGTAGGCGGTGTGATAAGGCTGATAGTCAGCTGTATCTCAGAGCGACCTGTTGGATGCCGTAGTATCCAGGCAGACCTGTAGTAGTAGTAGACCAGTGTCTTCCAGCTTTTGCCACCCTGCCCTTTGGTTTTGTCAGTGGACGGTGCGCGTGATGCTAATGATGCTAATGACCTCCACGCTCTTCACAAACTGGGACAAGTGCCCCGACAATGTACCATCCACCCGACCCAAAGCAGCCTGGCGGAGGAGATTTGTGCGGCCGGTCCGACAATGCATTGGTTTGAGTGTAAAAGTAGCTTTCCCACAGAGCTGCTGTGTGTGCTAGGCCGGCAGGCACCACTCAGACAGTGTGTTGATGAGACCAGGCCCAGACAACAGCCCTCCCCAAACGCCTTCAGACGACAGGGCGCTGGCAGCAGCCGGAGAGGCCGGCCGTCGTGCAGCTTGATTCCAGTTATCGGCCTCGTTTGTTACGGCCGGAATCACCCGACACCCCTACGGTGAGGGATGATTATAATTAGGAGCACCCCTCCTCCTCCTTTCTCTGCCTCCCCCTCGCTGGAACCTGATTGGAAACTTTTTTTCTGATTTTCCATTTAGCCCGAAACAATTGTGCCGTCTGACTGGTGGGCTTATGGAAAGCTTGGCCGCGTGGATAAAAGCTAAAAAGAGTTTTTCATAATTTCTCTCTTTTTTTATTTTTTTTTTTTGCCTGTGTGCCTCAAACTCCCCGTGGGTCTTGTTTTTTAATAAGCCAGTCAGCCAGTTGGGGCTCTGTCAAACGCACACACACACACACACACACACACACACAAACAACCGCCCTGATTGTGTGTGTTTGTTCGTCGCCCCGGCTGCCTTCGTCGTGCCTCGGCTCCTGCTTACCCCTACACAGTATTAGGGGGGAATTTGATGAGACATCATCAGATTCAATAAACACTTTTGTGCGCTTGCCTTTTTCCTCCCCTGTGGCCTTCGGGGCCCTAAACCGGCTTAGTCTCCTTCACTGGCTCCGAGCTGCAGACAAAGACCCAGCCTCTTTATCTCTCTCTCTCTCTCTCTCTCTCTTTTTTCCTCTCTCTCTCTCACTCTCTTTTCCTCTCTCTCTCACTCTCTTTTCCTCTCACTCTCTATCTCTCTCTCTCTCTGTTTATAGTCTCCCTGTCTCACCACTGTTTTCTATCCGTTGGTGTCCATGCAGTAGTTCCAGCGTGTAGCAGTCTTGCTTGGTTAGCTATGTCACTCGTCTAGTTCCTTCCTCCCATCCCCTCGTCCTTTGAGCCGCCGGCTCATTCAAGCCGTCCTGGCGTGGGGTCGCCATTTTGTCTTTCCACACCTTTTAAAAGCTCAAAAAAACATTTGTTCGTTTCTTTTTTCATCCAGTTTCCCCAGTGCAACGCTTTTAAATCTCCTACCTGTTCTGTCAAAAGGATAGACGGATATCCATCGTGGTATCTAAGCCATCTTGTTTGTACGCCTTTCGATTCCTTTCATAATTTTTTGTCCTATATACATTATAATTTTTTGTCGTCCTATATATATTATAATTATTTTTGTCCTCCTATATATATATATTATTACATTTTATCCTCCTCTGCATATATTAATAATATATATATTTTTTTTTATCCTCCTATATATATATATTATAATTGTTTTTGTCCTACTTTATATATAATTTTTTGTCCTCATATACATTATTTTTTGTCCTCATATATAATTTTTGTCCTATATATTGTATAATAGTATGTAACCTATATATAAATAGAACTGTTTGGGCTGAGTATGATGCCTAATAGAACCATCTGTGGTTTAAATATGGGGCTATATGGAACCATTAAAGATTTGAATATGGTGCCAATTATCTCAAAAGCTGTCACTATTAAGGAAGTTAAATAAAGTAATAAAACAAATCTAGAAAATAGGACCTTTCTGTTAACGATCTCCTGCCTGAAACACTGGCTGCCTGCGCACGGTGTAAGAGAGGGAGCAAAGCAGAGAGAGCTGCCCGCTCTAACCTGCCATTACTCGGAGCAGAATGCATGGAAACAAATGACAGCTGAAGAGATTTGTAACTTAAATCGCAGCCGTTGCGATTTGCTAATTGCGTTGTCTCAAGTCGCGATTTCGATTTGAAAGCGATTAATCGTGCAGCCCTAATGCGTGTGTGTGTGAACAGAGGCCTATCAGAGAATACGGTGGAGGCAGGGAGATCAGGTGTGCTTTGGGGGAGTCAGTGTACAGGAGAGCGAGACAGTAGAAAGGGAGAAGGTAGACAAAGGTGACGGAAGGGAAGATCAAGACAAGAGAAAGTCTGGAGAAGGGCCGTGAACGAATGAAACCCATGCTGAGGAAGTGTGTGTGTATGTGCTGGGCCTGTCAATCAGAGAGTAGAGGTGTGCGTGTGTGTTTGTTTGTGTATTTGTGTATCTTCCTGTCTTCCCCTCTCTGTGTTCTCAGCCCCGCTGTGCAAACTCCCACACACACACACACACACACACAAACACTCGCAGACAGGCAGGCAGGCTGGAGGTCTCTCTGAAGGCAGCGGGTTGCCAGAAAGCCCTGTGGAAGGTTCTGCTCAATGTCCTGGGAGACTGCTAGAACACAGGGAGGGGGGGATGGTCATTAAGAGGCTTGGCAACCTGCGTGCCAATACCACCAATGGCTTTGAGAGACAGGGAGACAGAGCGAGAGAGAGAGACCGAGAAAAAGTGTGAGAGCGAGAGAGACAGACAGGGGTGAGAGAGACAGACCGAGACAGAGGGGCTGCTTCTCGCTCATCAACTCCCCTACTGGGCCGGGCCAGGCCAGGCCCGCTCCGTTGCCATGGCGATGGGTGGGAGATGGCTCCAGGCTGGGCCCTGGCACTCCCGAGCCCTTTGGCAGAGGCGAGTGGTCACGAGCTCCGGAGCGCCCCCGCGTGATCGGCGTTCTACCAAACAACCACCGACAACATATTTATAGACCTGTTTAGCTCCGCGCAACATAATCCACGCCTACAGTCAGGTATCGCCATTTCACGGGGGAAGATTGTGCATGGATTGTGCACAGCGGAACAAGCCATTCCATTCGAATGCTTAGAAATGTGAATTCTAGGTGTGCTCTCTAGACAGGTCATTTATTGTAACCCTTCTCTAGAGTCTATTTCTATACTGTGTTTTTGTTGGCCTGTTTTTGTTACCTTCCCCTATCCTGCTGGAGTCGGCCTGTAGCTGCAGGTTACTGGATTCTGTACGCTCGTGGAGAGGCGGAGAGCTTATAGCACTGCAGGCTCGCTGCTGTGGCATTTGTGCGAGGGAGGAGAAAGCCTTCTATTTCAGTCATCTGGAGCCAGACACTGCGTGTGTGTGCGTGTGCGTGTGCACGGGCACATCTCCTCTGAAGCTAGTTTTATTAGCGGTGCCAGAGAGAGAAGGCACACAAACCCCGCGAACGGCAGCCGCTGAGGCAGCCCTGTGTTTGCAGTGGCGGCACTCTGTCAGATATCAGCGCTCTGAGAGAGACTCGGCGGCAGGCCTTTTGGTGGACGACTCGCCCTGGTCCTTTACGGCGGCGGCGGCGGCGCCTCGAGGCGGTTAGCTCGAGGCCGTTCTCTCGGACATGGGTTTGGTTCTGCTGCTGGAGTGTTGCCTCGATAAGACGGCTGTATTGTATAGACCAACCAGCCGCCCGTGGTGAGGAGGAGGAGGAGGAGGAGGAGGAGGAGGAGGAGGAGGAGGAGGCTGCTGCTGCTGCTAGATAGCGCGAAAAGAAGAAGGGTTCTGTTGGCAGGAGAGAAGCAGACTGAAGATAAGGGGATGAGAGAGCTTTTGGCCCCGGTGGCCTTTAGTATTGTCTGTTTGGAATAAGGACTGGAGTTAGCTTACACTCTCAGCATGCTCAGACCTGTTCTGTCACTGATACCCCCCCACAAACACAACCTAACGTCCCCCGCAGGGCAGAGAGCGCCAGGTACGCAGGCAGACCTGTGACTTCCCTCAGGGGACTAGCTGAGTAGCCTGTAAATCCTCATTGAAATGGGCCTGTCACTGTAAATGGACCCAGTGACAGCACCAGGCAGACGTAGTATTGTGGAACGGCTGGACAGGTTGCCAGGGGAAACTGGTACACAGGCAGCTTTGTTTGTATCCATCATTTTGATTTATTCTCCTCCGGTCGAGGAGGATTGTCGAAGAAGTTATTGTTATCCATGGCAACGGGCGCGCTGAACAAACAGCAGGAGTTATGCGACTTGGCACAACGTCACTTTTCATTTTGTTCTCCGGCCCCTTTTGTTCAGACTTTTCAGGTTGTGTCCCACGTGGTGGGAAGATTGAAACGTGCGGTGTGTGATTGTCTCTCCACGTCCTTTGGCTTGCTTGTTATCTCCGGTGACAGAGTGTGTTGTGTGGCGGCTGTTGTCTGCGCTGCCATGTCGAGATTGTACGGTAATTGTCGGTGAACGGACGTCTTTTGTTCCCTTTGATGTTCTTTCCGTAAGTGTTTTTGTTTTGACGCAGAACGCTGTCCAAGTTACTGTGCGTCGTGTCCACCGGGATGGAACACACACAAACACTGCACACAGACACTCGCACACTCCCGTCTTTGTTTCGGTTTTTCCACTTCTCATTTCACAAAAAGGTGATTCCTCTTATCTATGTTTGGTGACTGGTGTGTCCAGCTGGCAGCATAGAATCTTTTGGCTCCGTAAAACGTCAATAACTGTGGACAGACACACACACACACACACACACACTCACTCACACAGAACTGGGGGTGCTGGGGCTGGTTGTTTTGATGTTGGCGGAGTAGCTGGGCCAGCATTCTATCAGTTCTGAGACTCTGCATGGACATTTCTGTGGTCAGACCAAACTGTAGCTTTGACCATAGCCAAAAAGACACATGCAGTCACCTTCCTGCTCCCAGAGTCGGTTACCTGATTGAAACAAGGATTACGCTCATTGGTTCCTAGACTAATGCTTAGTTTTATTATTTTACATTAACACTGTCCTCTGCCCTCATTCTGACTAAGTGGGATGTGTTATTTTGACCTAGTTCACTGTTGTTTATACTTGCCCGAGATATTTTGCTTGGGATTCAGTATGCTGTTTGTGTCTCTTGCCTTAGTGATGACTAATATCCCATGTATCTATACGACCGTGGTTGGGTCTTGGTAAGGCCGTGTCAGAGGCGAGCCTCAGTCTGCTGCTTTTCTCAGGCACATTGTAATTGACCTGTGGGCTTCATAACATGTCTCTCCTTATTGACGTGGCTCTGTTCCTGATTCTCTGCCCGCTGTCTTTCTGTGTGCCACAGGTTCAACTACAGGTCGACACACCACCTCACCACCAATGGATTCTATGAGTTCCTCAACTGGTTTGACGAGAGGGCCTGGTACCCACTGGGCAGGATAGTGGGGGGCACGGTGAGAGAGAGAGGGGCGGGCAAGTGGGCAGCCAATCTCATTTTGTTTTTATTTCTCCAGAGAAAACGCCAATAAGCCCTGTATTGTTCTGCCTCACACACACACACACACACACACAAACGTTGCTGGCTAGCTTAAACATTTCTGTGAGGAGATGGGGGCACTGTGAACATTGAGTTAGCAGGCAGGACTCCCCCCCCAACCTTAGAGACTGCTGATAAGACACGTGGACAACATCCATCTTCATAAAGTGTCTTCAGGAGAATGGGATACACACCATTACACCCCTACAGCCACGCATACACACACACACACACACACACACACTCTTTGTCACACAAGGCCTGTCTCCACTAGGGATGTAACGTTAGCATATATTCACTGTACGATTATCGTTTCAAAATACATGACGATTTGACGATTAATCACGACATGAAAAGTTTTTCTTTTACTTTTAATTAGGGATGCACAGATTGTGAAATTCTGGGCCGATGCCGATGTTTAAAATAACTATTTGGCCGATAGCAGATGCCAATGTTTTTAGGCGTGTTTTGTTTTTGTTATTTTTTTTCTCCCTTTTGTGCCAGGATAACAAAGAAATCATAATAATAAAAAAGCATTGAACTGTTTTGAATAGGGATGTTAATCTTTATTAAGAATTTACTGGATCAAGAGATTCAAATGAAACGATTAACGGCGAGTGTGTACGGCCGTTACATTGGTGCATCCCTAACGCCAAATAGAACCGTCTGGAGCATAGACGTGGTTCTATATAGAACCATACAGGGCTGAGATTTGGTGCTAAATGGAACCATTAGGATACAAGTATGATGCCTAATACAACCATCTGTGGTTTAAATATGGGGCTGCATGGAACCATTAAAGATTTTAATATAGTGCCAATAATAACATTTACTGTATTCCATTGAAAAAAACAAACCCAAAAATGGTTTGTTGCTATGCTAAAATATAGTGCTTCGTTTTATTTGTTCCACTTTAAAACATTTTCATTGCAAGCATTAACTGGGTAGAACGTTGTATGAAATAGGCCTAAATAAAGAATATATTTTTAAACTTTGAACTAAGTTCAATATTGATTCAATTTGACACAGACAGCTCCTTAGGACCTTATTTCTAGTCCAGGTTATTACTCAAGAACCATTTCTCACTTCTCACTCCAGATGTTTCCTCCTTTGGCTGATACTCTCATTGCATATATTTTGGGTAGCCAAAGTACAATATGTTGGTATGGCTTTAATACATTTTATTTATTAGATAGATAGAGCTAAGAGTGACAGGAAAAGACAGGCGAAGACAGAGGTGAATCCCATCCCAACCCTGAGACAGTATACTGGAGGCGGTGACCTTTACCCTTAGACCAGTTCGGCCCACTCAAAATGAAGCTAAATAGGTTATAACGTAGCAAAGTGCCTGCAACTTTGTCAATGGCTGTTTCATGTTTCTCCCTGTCTGTCGGGAGGCAAGCCTGGGAGACACCGTGAGAATGACACCGTGGAAACCGTTTGAAAACCTTTGTTGCTTTTTATCGGGATATATATTTAGAAACCGGTTCATCGTTACATCCCTAGTCTGTACACACTCCGTCTCCTTATATGACCCCTAAACACATACACACACACACACACACACACACACACACACTATGAACTGCTTCCTGCTCCAGCTAGAAGAAACCACCAGTGCATTAGACTAGAGGTTCGTTCTCCTAAAGAGAATTGGAGCGGAACGGGACACTTTGAAGTGTATATTTCTGTTTAAATAAGGAACAAACGCGTTCAGTCCCTGAGCAATTAAAAAATGGTCTACTTATAGCTCATTACATAAATGCAATCATGCAAACACGCGCATGCACAGCGCACTCCCAAACCCGTACGCAATGCAGTTACTTTACTCCGCACACACACACACACACACACACACACACACACACACACACACACACACACACACACACACACACACACGCTCGCATGCAAACACAGTGTACTTCGCACAACCAAACTTTATTCCTCACAAACTTTCTCTCTCTCTCACAGATATTTAAACGTTTAATTTATCACACACAAAGATAAATACACTTCCTCTCTACTACCTCAGTCCTTCTCTGTCCCACACTCCACACACCCTGTCTCTCCCCCAGCCTCCCTAATGCACCTCCTCTCTCTCCCCCCAGCCTCCCTAATGCACCTCCCCTCTCCCCCAGCCTCCCTAACTCTCCTCTTCTCTCCTCTCTGCTTCTTTACCTCTCCTCTCCTTTCCCTCAGCCACCCTAACTCTCCTCTCCTCCATCCTCCCTAACACTCCTCTCCTCTCTCCTCTCCTCCATCCTCCCTAACTCTCCTCTCCTCTCCTCCATCCTCCCTAACGCTCCTCCTCCTCTCCAGCCTCCCTAACACTCCTCTTCTCTCCTCCATCCTCCCTAACTCTTCTCTCCTCTCCTCTCCTCTCCTCTCCTCCAGCCTCCCTAACGCTCCTCCTCCTCCTCTCTCTCCTCCAGGTCTACCCGGGCCTCATGGTGACGGCGGGCCTCATCCACTACGTCCTGAACTTCCTCCACATCACGGTGCACATCCGGGACGTGTGCGTGTTCCTGGCGCCCGTCTTCAGCGGCCTCACCTCCGTCTCCACCTTCCTGCTGACCCGGGAGCTGTGGAACCAGGGCGCCGGCCTGCTGGCTGCCTGCTTCATCGCCATCGTGCCGGGCTACATCTCCCGCTCCGTGGCCGGCTCCTTCGACAACGAGGGCATCGCCATCTTTGCCCTGCAGTTCACCTACTACCTATGGGTAGGTCTCTTTGTGGCACTATATTAGGATGGTGTCATTACCGTATAAGGCCAGCAGGATGTAATCATTACCATATATGGCTGTCAGGATGTAATAGTTACCATATAAGGCCATCCGGATATGATTGTTGCCAAATAAGGTCAGCAGGATATAATCGTCTCTGTGTGAGGTCAGCATGATATACTTATCACTGTCAACGACCAGTAGGATCTAATCATTAACATGGGAGGCCAGCTTAATATATGCATGCTCATATAAGACAGGCAGTATACCATAGAAGGACAGCAGGATAAGATCATTACCATATAAGGCCAGCAGGACACATTCATGAATATATATGTACAATCTGCAGTATGCCATAGAAGGCCAGCAGGATACAGTCATTACCATAAAAAGCCAGTAGGATAAAATCATAAATTTTAAAGGCCAGCAAGATATATTCATGAATATATAAGACCAGATAAGAATCTGAATTGGAATCCGAATTGGAATTGGAATGGAATTGGAATGGTGTAGAGCACATACTGCTGATGCGGTTGGGAAAAAAAAAGAATAAAACTTTAGCTGCAAGATTGAAGAGCATTTGTGAGGCTGCAGAGCTTCATGTGCAAAGCAAACACACCAACAGTATTGAAGTAGGGTTTGGGGGGCAGGCCATGCCAAACACAGCCTGATAGCTTCCTCTGACTCACCTCTGTTGGCTGCCTTGACGACCGGTGTGAGTTTAAGACAGAACTCTATCTGCCAATGATGAACTACTTAGTGTTTAGTTTAACTTTGACTTTTAGTCTTAGCCAAACAAATCCCCATATCTGGTCAATCTGTATCCAGAGATTCAAAATGATCCCTGGACAAAGCCCAGCCTTCTCAAAGGGCTTGTTGTCGACCTTTGACCAGGCAGCGGACCGGCCTCCGTGGTAGCCGTGGTAACGGCCGGTGGTGGAGTCTCCATCGGCGCTCCTCTCCTCCTTGTTGTTCCTCTGTTCGCCTCTGCTTTTTTTTTTCTGCTGACTCATCTTATGGTCCAGCTCTGGCGCATCTCGTTGGCCGTGCTCAAACAGCAATATGACTCTCTTGACAGCCCCCTCCCAACCCCCCCACCGCTGTCAGCGCTGGTTAAATCAGCCCCTCGTTAGGCCTGGGTAAGGGCTCGTTAAGCCGGGTGAGGGCTCGTTAGTCAGCCCGCTTTCTAAAACGCTCCCCTCTCCAGCTGGCAGGACGTTGCTGAGGGTGGGATGTCATGCTCTGCAGGACAGTACAAACAGCACGTCATAAATCATTTAAGGGTGTGCACGTTGAGGAGACCGATTAAGACACCGGGAGGTAGCATAGTAAGTGTATTTAACCTGTGTGTGTGTGTGTGAGAGAGAGAATATATTTGTACAGAATCATGCCTTTCCCCTTATCTTTCAATCTTAGGTCAAGTCAGTGAAGACTGGATCCGTATTCTGGGCCATAGGATGCTGCCTGTCCTACTTTTACATGGTGAGTAGAAGCACGCACACACACACACACACACAAGCGTTACTCCGCCGGGTAGCTCTGACTTTAAAGGGAACTTTCAAAAGTGGGACTCGTTTTAATGGTCTACAATCTATCTGCTCGCTCTGTCGGGTACCTCCAGTTCCTATGGAGAGCCTTTCTGTTAGCCCGTCATGGCTAGCTATTAATAGGCACACTGATAGCAACTAGCCTGAAGGAGACGCCACCACACGTCGCCTGCTGTCTACTCCTCTCTACTGCGTGGCCTTTGGATTGGAGCACGGAGACTAGCACAATGCTGCCGGGTGTTCAATTGTGTGTGTGTGTGTGTGTGTGTGTGTGTGTGTGTGTGTG